>CANYBF010451388.1:0-35966 GCA_948192965.1 Dalechampia spathulata
TTGTTTGCCTTATGCCATGAAAAGTATGCTAAGTGAACTTGAACCCTAAATGTGTGCTAGGAGCTTTTATAAATTAAACAATCGAGCATATTAAGATGGAATACAAATAGATTTGAAAATCCCAAACCCATACTCTGAAGAAACAAAGGTCGTTTTCAACCCTGAAAAACCTAAGTTTTATTTCCTAGTTTTCAAAGTTAATTCAAATGGATTAATAGAAACAAACTAGGTGGCGACTCCACAATCCACGCTTGCTTTTCTCAAAAGTTAAAACACGTTAAAAGCACGGGAAAATGGATCAAAGCTCACACATGTTATATGAAATGTATGATGCATGAAATAGATGAGATATAATATAATATCATGATGCTATCATGATGCTTGCATATGTTAATTTTTGGCATCATGGCATTAAACATTCATATCATTTCATTGAAACATAAATTGATAAATTCATACATGTCATGATATGGAGATATAAGGGGAAAAGAAAAATAAAAGAATACGAAAGGATAATGATAAAAGGAAAGGTATTGGGCATTACAATATAAATGCCTATGGGAAATATATGGAAATGGAAATGTTGAAATGATATGAAAAGAAATGAATGTGAAATGGGTACTAGATGAACCATAAATGAGATATGAAAGAATGACTCAATACAATGTGCACATATAGCCCAAATCATGAATTATTATGATGATATCCATGGTATACATATTTAATAGTGAAATGAACATGATAAGATAACATGTCATAGTGATAAAGACATTTTATTCATGAAGATATTAAATGAGATGATGATATATTTGTAGACATAACGATAATATGTTCTATTATGATGATGATATTAAAATTAAATAATGTTATGATAAATATGACAATGATGCGAGATATACATGATGATCATAATGTGATACATATGATACACATAATATGGTTGTGGTATAATGGTATGTTATACATGATGATAACATGATACATATATGGCTGAGATTTATACTATTGGAGAATGATAATGTAATGCATATATGTTATCATTATTGATGCCATTCATGTTGACTATCAGTAGAGAATATAATTAATATGATTAATTATATTATGATTATGAATTTAAAAGAATATGTGATAAAGTGAAAAATGGCATTTTTGAAAATACTTGCAAGATTTTATTAAATCCTAATTTTTTATGGAATTAATGATATTGATTATCAATATATGTTTATGGAGTTATTTCATTAAAAAGGAATCATTATGGAATGATAATATATGACTTTAACATGTGAAGGCTGATAACATGATGATAAGATATTTTAAAATATCAAACTACTGATATATAATAAGAAATAGAAATACACCAAAAGAATAAAGTTGTGATACTAACAAGTGTATAATTATCATGATTAAACAATGTTGAATATATTATAGATATGTTTATAGTAATGCAATATTAGTGGTTGTATGAATATGATTGATGTAGTATACATGATAAATGTTTACATTGCTTAGTGGAAATTCAAGAAGAATATAAATCCAAAGAAAAATAAATGATATATATATCAAGGAAATAAACTAGTCATAGTATCAATATAAAATGAACTATGATCTAAATATGTTAGAGAGTTAAGTAAATGTTGATATACATAGATGATGAATAAAAGTAATATTTTAAATGATTACATGGCAACGTCAATAATATGATGTTCTGGTTTACATGACCTGTTTTATATGTGATATATGTATGATTATATTTTCTATATTATGTGTAAAGCACCATTGAGTGATATACTCAGCATTCGTCATTTGATGGACATAGGTTAATTGAAGAATGGCGAGTATGGATTTCTAAAGTACCAATTCAACAGAAGTTTTTTTGAAGGCAAGGACTTGGAGTAGATTAAAGTTTCTAATTAATTTGATTAAGCAATTAAAAGTAATGTTAAAGGTAGTAAATGCAAGAATGTTATTTGGGACTAATACTTTCACAAAACTTAGAACGGTGCATAAAAAAAATTATGCATCCCTTGTAGAGTAATTAGTGGTTTCCACGTATCGGAGATCATTAATTATTCTATGGGAGCATGTCACACCATAGAAAGGCATGACAAAGGTAACTTCATCATTAATAATGATGGTCATAACTCATTTCTTATGTGGCAATTTGATCTTCTAGTGTAATATGGATGGTGCACCTCCCAATAAATGGAACCACAATCATCCTAATAGTAAGGTAAATGATACTATGATGTCTAGAACAACAAACTCTATAACTAACTTGATTGGTCTATTTGTCATAATTATGACAAAGATGTTGGTAACTTCCCTCTTTAATTCATCATATGCCCTCATAATCATCTTGGATGGCTTCAAGTTTGAAGACTAGATGCCAAGATTTAAAAGAACTTTGAAAGGATAAATCTTGATGCTAGAATCATTGTCTGACATCATATATAGAGTAGAGAAATTCATGATATACACCTTAATGAAAAGTGCCTTATTATGGTGTATTCCTTCAATTAGGAGATTGACATTAAAGAAGATGATCATGCTACAAGCAGTGGTTGTGGAAGTTATCCTTATGTTGGATAATGCTTTGACTATGACTCGTCAATGTTATTTGGAAGACATCATCAAGTCCTAAATACTGATGTTAACTTATGCCTTCAATTGCTTAATCATCAAATCCTAAGGTTTGATAATCTCTTTGCGTTTATTAGTAGGTTGTAGAGTTGGTGCACTACTAGGATTGGCTTTATCCATAATGGATCTTTCGTTGGTTGGCTTCTTTTAATTATCAACCTTCTTCTCAAGGTTAAGAGCAGTCACCTTACCACTTCTTATCATGTTGCAAAATTCAAGAAGATATCTTATTGACAGCAAGTTTTTTCTATGGCTTATAAGGCTTTGTTGCTTACTTGGCTAGTAGAAAAGTCTCGATTAACTTGTTCTTCTTCTATTTTTGAACCTCTGCCAATTCATACTTATATGCCTTTTGAGCCCCTACCTACTTATCATTTAAAATGTTGTACCATATATCAATAACATAAATGATTAACTCATCGTCAAGTATGAATTTGATAGTTGGAAGAACAATAGCTTCACCATTAATGGGAGAGAAGAAGCCAAGAATCAAGGATTTTAACAACCTTGATTAGATCATGTAGGTGCGGTTGGCTTTATGTAGTTTGGTAGTGGGGTTAGTTTTGGTAAAAGGCTTGGACTTCTTAAGATCTTTAGGTTCACCTAAGTCAATAAGGTTTTAAATAACCCATATAAGAGGATGGTAATCATTGATGTTATGGTCATGATGTTGGTGATAGTGATAGCAGGTTTTAATATCTACTATAGTTAATGGTAGTGTTTGAAAGTTTGATTTTTAGTGGTTTGATGAGTTTGGTTTTGAGGAGAGCCCGATGACCTTAGAAAATAGTATTCTAAGATTCAATAATCTCTAAGATTGGTTAGTGCTTCAAAGAATTTGGGAAAGTGGTTGTAAGTCATTTATATGTAAGGATTTATGTTGTGTTTATGTGTAGATGTTGGTTATAGGCTTGGTAAAAGAAGACTCATTCTTCTTCAACCCCTGTATCTACTTGATCCTTTAGCTGATTGGGTAAATGTCCTCAAAAGTATAGAAGGTCTAATATGATGACAATGATCTCATGATAAGTTGATTGATCATATTTAACTTAGACGGCTTCTATCTCATAAGTGTCACCTTATCCATCCATCATTCAAAGCAATCCTTGAAGGATTCATTATATTTTTGCTTGACCATTTCCAAATTAACCAAAGTCACATCAAATCAGGACTTAAACCCATACTGATTGTAAAAGGTTATGTAGAGAGGCTTCTATTTGATCATGGTTACCTTGTTGAGGCTATGATACTAGGCTAGCACTAGTCCTTCAATGAGATGAAGAAAAGTCAGATTATCCGCTCATCCAACATATCAATATTACTCATCATCATGGTGTAAGTCTTTATATAGTCCTTTAGACCTCTAACCCTATTGTATTTAGGATCATTCAAGAGCTTAAACTTAGTAGGCATAACTTTCATAGCTTAGACTAATAACTCATCAAAATTCAAATTAGACCATATTCAATCATTTGTTCCAATGTAGAAGTTTCAATCTTATAGACATCATGCATCAAGATATGAGTGTCATCATCCATCTCTACATTGTACAAGTTAACCACCTTCCCCTTATCCTTGATTGGAGTTGGCAAAGTGATATAATCCCCAAAGCTAAAAGCCTCTCAAATTTGTTATTGTAGGAGGGCTTTGAAGTCGATGGATAACATCCTCTTGATAGAGGAGTCAATCATGGCTTGAACTATAATAAATGATGCCTTGTCTAGGATTAGGTGAGCTCACTCAGAAGGTAATGTAGCATATTTAATAGCTTGTAAGTCTATCATCTTTTTATATATGATAGGTGAGGTTAGCATGGATGCATGAGTATGCATTTTCTTTATATGCACGTGATATGATTTGTAGGATTTCTGCATAGCCTATGCTAAGAAACATCCAATGTTATGGCTATAAGAGAAGTTAGTTAGTGAAAAAATTGCATAACTATGCATGTATGTGTATTTGATAGAAAACATAAAAAGAGTTGGTGAATATGTAGCACAAGGTAGTGCACCCATCCATCCTCATAGCTTCACCAAGATTAATCAATCTAAATTCTCTTAGGTTGGATACTAGATCAAAGTTACACTAGAAACTTGAAGTACAATACTCTCAATATATGAGGCAAACAAAGATTTGATCATTGCTTGATCATATTAGGGATTATAGTTAAAATCTGGTAGCATTTCAAAGCCTCCTATAATAACATATTTGAGAGGCCTTTAGCTCTAGGAATTCTATTGTTGCTTGATCATATTAGTTTTTACTTGTTGAATTTAAAGAAAAATTTATTATATTTATTAAGATTTGCTTAACTTTAAATCTATATTTGATTTAGAAATTTAAAGTACCTGAAATTCCTAGAACCGCTGGCAATACGTGCGATTTATAGTGGTTCGGCCAACTCTTGCCTACGTCCACTTTCTCTTAAGTCTCAACTTAGGGTTCCACTAAAATCAATCGATTTACACAATAAGGATTCCTAAATGAATCCAATCCCTAGTGTTTTTAAGGCTTACACTCTAACCTTTAAAATTTCAATCTTACAATCAACTCAAACACAAAATAATCCCCAATGGATTAATCTCACACCCAGCCCACAAAGATTAGAATTACACACAAAGAGCAATTGAAGAAATAAGCTTGAAACTTACTTGTGACAGATGAATATAGCTCAAAAACAAATGCTCTGCAAGTATATTTTTGTTAGCAAAGAAAGTATGAAAGTTATTATTAGAAAACTAGCCGTTTCTCAAACTTTAAAACCTAATTTCTAAGTCACGTACGGTAGTACTATATTTGTACACTCGTACGGATTCAAAACTATCTGTTACAAATTGGGAGGGAACTGTGGTATGGCTGTACCATCACTTGGTACGCCCCTACCAGCCCAAGTTTCCTGATATACAATTTTCCTGTGAGTTCACGTATGGCCGTACTATCCATTAGTACGCCCGTACGGAAGCAGATTTACTGATACACCATTTTCCTGTGAGTTCACGTACAATCGTACTACCCATTGGTACGCCCGTACCGAAGCAGGTTTACTGATACATACATTTTCCTGCGAGCTCTGGTATGGCCATACCAACCAATGGTACGCTCGTGCCAAACTCAATGGAACAATACCCACTAGGTACGGCTAGCCGTATGGCCGTACAACACTCAAACCTTATTTGGTACGCCCATACCAAAGTTGGTACGCCCGTACCATATAAGAAAACACTTAGAACATTGCAAATAACTTAAATTGACTCACACGTGACTCAACAATCAAAACCTAGGGTCTAACAATCTCCCCCTTTTTGATGTTGGCAATCAATTTAAGTTTAATTTGCAAAAATACATTCAAAATACATTTTGTTTTTAAAACATTTTAAAATTTTAGAAATCTCCCCTTTATTTTGGAATATATGCCATACAATCAAAAATACAATCAAGGCATCAACAAACAACCAAAATGCACAGAGATGAGATTAACAAACACAAACATCAAATTATATAAACTGAATAAACATCATCATATATATATAATATAACACAAACAGCACCAGCAGCAATAGAATCGGGAGTAGCAGCGCTAGAGGAACTAGCTGAGAAAAACCTCTGACGCTTGCGGCTAAGGGCCGCCTGACGTGCAGCATCATCATGAGTTGGTGCAGGAGCAGGCTGGTCACACCAGTCAAAAGGAGTATCATCAGGTAGAGAGACCTGAATCTGCTGAAGAACCGCTATAGCTCACCGGTCGTAGAGAGCAACTGTGTTATTGGGCAGCTCCAATGATCTAAGATGGGCGAGTCGGTGAGAGATGTACTCAGAGTGGAGAATGTAATCACCATCAGTAGTCTGCTTATAGAGCATGGAGTGCTCTATGAAAGATGAATCCAAGTTAGGACTAATAGGTCCTGGAGAGGGAGCGGTGGTAGGGAAGGCCTGCAGCCGGTGGCAAATGTGATGAAGGAGAGGACCAAATAGAATAGCCTTGCCAGGCTGCTTCTAGACACCGACCTCATGGAAAGAGGTCTGAAGCCAACGTCCAGACTGGATAGGTATGCCCGAGACCATGCAGTAAAGAAAAAGGAGGTCTGGGCCAGTAATGGTGTCATTCGACTCGGATCTCCCAAAGATAAGATAGGAGATGAGCCGATGACAGTAGAAAAGGGCAGGGGACTTAAGACATGAGGCCTTCTATCGAGAAGGCCAGAAACCAGTGGGGAGTGCAATCTGACTCCAGAAAGCATTGCGGTCATATACCGTAGATTTGGCATTAGCAATGCCCTCAGTCGGAAAGCCAAAAATGGCATCAAAGTCAGAAGGGGAAAGAATGTAATGTCTCCTGAAGAGACAAAAGGAACGAGAGAAAGAAGTAGCCAGTGAGAAAGATTGTAAAAACTCAAGCGCAACTGACTGAATGAATTGGTTAGGCAGAAAGGCAAAATCTGACCAATGGATGTTGGCCAAATAGCCAATAACATCGTCCTCCAAACCGGTAAGATGGAGTGTAGGATGACATGCAAAACGAGAGTGAGAAAAGAATTTCTCACTCAAAATGGATGACCTCAAGGTAGAAGCAGTAGTAGTGCCACGAAGGCCAGAGCCGAGAGGGACGATGCGTTTGACTCTCCGTGAGGAAGAGCCACCACGCTCGGCAGGATCAGTCATAACGAAAATGGAATAAGAAAATAATAAAAATCAGTAAAATAGTGAAAATATGAGAATTTTGAAAATTTCGGCAGAAATTCAGCGCAGTTTAAAAACTCAAAAACTCAAACATGCACTGAAATCAATATAATTTGACAGACAATTTCAAAATAATATCCTAAACACTAATGTTACACCCGCAGTAGAGACCCTAGGAGTTATGCATTTTTGTGTGCGTATGCATAGTAGAATGGTCAGATTGAATGATGTGTATGAATGTATGATGATGGTTTTATGCTTGTGTATTTATGTGTATGATCGTGTGTCGTCGCCTTAGTGAGGAGCATGTCTTCTCGGTTGGATGAGGGACGGCGAGTATATGAGGTTAGGAATGTGTTATGAAGTGTTATAGGTTTAGTATGGATGATTGAGACAAGTACAAGGGGAATGGGAGTGCCTAAAGGCATAGTATGGGATTTTAGGGAGTGGTACGGGTGTACGGATTGGTCGTATGGTCGTACGAGACAGAGGAATATAGGGATTTTAGGTCCTGGAGGGTGTACGGGCATACCAAAGAGTGGTACGGCCGGACGCGAGCTCGCAAGAATTTTGGTTTATCAGTAACCTCGAGTATGTACAGGCGTACCAAATGGGGGTACGGGCATACCGTTGCTTATAGGAAATTGGGTTTGTCAGAAGTTTTGGGCCGGTACGGGCATACCAATTCCGTACGGCTGTACGCGACGTTTAATTAACTTTTTAAGGGTTAAAACAGATGGTTTTCCTTAGTTTTCTTTCCCTTTTCTTAAGCTTAAACACCCCTAAACCCTACCAAAACTCCTACTTAAAGATTCTAAGCGTCTCTAGTGTTCGAGAACGCGAGATAGAAGCTAGACACGAGTAAAGACAAGATCACCGGCTTAAGCTAGAAGTAACTTGATTTCCAGGTTAGTGCTAGCTTTGAATGTTTAGCCACCTACGACTTGCTTCTATTGTCATGAGACTGAAACTATTAATCCATTCTCAAACTTAAGTGAGATAATGGATGGTGAAAGGAGTTCATTATAGCAGTATTTGATATGGAAGGGTTATAGTCAAACTAATGACCTTTTAACATTTAGTAGTTATGATATGTGACTAGACACTACTCATAACTTACATATAATATTATTAAATGAGATTTAATAATATTATAATTTATTACCAACATGTCAAGAAGCCAAAAGGTCATACATAAAAGTTAAGGAATCAAAAACAATGAGAATGGATGTTGAATCTATATGAGATATTGTTTCAAGGTTATGATTTGGCTTGAATTTTTCATGTTTATTAGATAGAGGATGAAAAGAGCTTCAATTTAACACTAGGATTATATAATTTTGATGAGTAAAACTCTAGATATGCATGATACAAGTTTACATGTGTAGTGCACATGTCATGCACATGATTGTGCATGTGCATGTGCATGTGTTATATGACTTGCACATGCATGACTTGACTAAAGGAGAATGGACATGTGATTTGCACATGCTTAATTAGGGTTTTGGGATGTGTTAGACACATCATATGCTGATTGGATTAAGTCAGCTTATGTATGATGATACATAAGTTGTCCAGTCATCCCTAGTGCCGCCTAAGCCTTATTAGGTTAATTAAAATATGATTTTAGGTTTACATAAACATATATTTATGCGTCCTTCTTCTTCCTTACATTCTTTTAGAGAAAATAACAAGAAAATTGAATCAATCACAAGCCATATAATTCAATCTTTCAAGAGCAAGCTCATTGGATTTGATTCAAGAATCTATTTTCTCTCCTATTTTTGTTTTTGCTGGTCTCTAAAATGAATTTTATAATTTTGATTACTAATTTGATTCTTTACTTATGTGCATAGTTTGGAGATCCTTTAAGTTAGGGATTATAAAAATTTACTACAACTTTTCTAATAAACAAGATTGAAGGAGATCGACATACATGTAAGTTATCTTATGTCATATCCTCTTAATTATGTTTTGATGAGTGATGATTGCACAAATCCATGAAAAATGTGTTTTATAAAAAATTTTAAATATTTCTGCTACCTTTTAATCATGTTTTTCTCCAACAAAAGGAACATATAAATATTTAAGATACTACATGTGATATTACCCATAATATTGAAAGTTTTCTATAAACTACCTTTACTTGATTGATGCATTAGATATAGAGGGCCGAATTAATCCACATTCTAAAACTATAAATTCTCTAGTAGATAACATGTTAATAAGTATTCTGTCACCATGACATAAATTTATTTTACTAACCTACGATAATTTAAAATATCTTCATAATGAAGTAAAATATAATGATGCACTTGTGATTATATCTTCATGTTGAAAATAATTGCCTCAACATTTCTAAAAGTTCAACCTTGAATATTAAATAAGTAATTTCCATTCAATTCTATATTCTTATTATTCCTTGTTGGACATGTGAATATTATTTCAACATTATCAAGATATTGAGAATAAAATATTATGCATTCATGAGCTATGTATCCATCTACAATTGATCCCTCTAGATGAGCTTTATTATGCATCTTAGATTTATAATTACCTAAGTTCTTGTTAAAGTATATTATAGGTTTTGTAATTATATTCTATCTATAAAAAGATTAAGATACAATGTTATTTGAGGAAATGAAAAAAATATTATCTTACTTCTCAATAGGGAACATTCACCTATATTGCCTAGGACCATTTAGTTCTACTTCTAAAACCAAATGAATTACCAAGTACAACATTATGGTGAAAAAACCATGAACAAAAATTTTCTCCACATGACATAAAGTTTTTACAGTATGAAGCTCTAGTTCATTTAATTCTGTTGGATCAAGTGTTTCAGTGCATAGTGACTTAAAGGATGAGGATAATTTATAGATAACTGACATAACTTGATGAGACATGGATGTTTTTAATATCATTGGAAGGATATCTTGCATCAGTATATAAGCATCATGACTCTTAATTCCATTGAGCTTTCTTTCCTTTTAATTAACACCCTTTGAAATATTAGGACCATAACCATCATGAACTTTTTCATTCTTTAGGATATAAAGGAACAAATCTTTCTCTTTGGAGGATATTGTGTATGAAGCTATTTGATAGTTCCATTTGTTATTAGGTCCTAAGATGAATGAAGCTTTGGCTTGATATTCATGTCTTGCATGTCAAAGCATGCTTTCAAGTTATCCTTACTCTTTCCCCTCAAGGTTCAATGAAGTTCCAATCAAATTATCATAAATATTTTTCAATATGTATCATATCTAAATTATCATAAACCTTAAAATTATAATGAATCAATATCATAGGATAAGTGTTATAAGTGGTGCTTGTTATTTAAAATAGACTAAAACCATCACTTGTTAAACCAAGTTGCACATTATAAGGTTTAGATGCAAAATCTTGATATTTAACATCAAATGACTTTCATGCTAGGACATTAATCAAATGTCTCAACCTTTCATCTTTAACATGACCTTCCTTATGCCATTTCATATAAGTTATTATCTTAGATGACACGTATAACCTTTTTAACCTAGGTATTAAAGTAAAATACCTTAAAATCTTAGCAAACTTTTTTTCTCATAGAAATTGCATTTTCATCATCTTATGGAATACCACTATTTTCCTTATTAGATACCAAGCATGATGATCCACAAGTACAATAAAATTCATCTTTAACTTTATCACCCAATATAACATGCAATCATTTGGACATGCATGGATTTTTTCATACCCTAATTCAGGCCCCTTGATGCATTTTTTTGCATCATAACAAGGTGTTGGCAAAGATGTTTCTTCTGGAATAAACTTCATTCAATAATTCAAGTAGCATAATGAAAGATTTAATAAACTACTAGATAAACATTTGATATGGAAGAGATGCAAGATAAAAGATAATTTTGAGAAATTTTTACAATTTGGATATAGTGGTTCCATAAAATCATTGAATAAAATTTGATGATTTGATGTCCTAGAATTAGTAGTATAAGTAAGATCATCATGCATGTTATATGCTTGGTCTTATTCAATCCATTCATTAATAATGTCATTCCTCTCACTCAAAGGTTCATTATATGTGATACCTATAATATTTTTAAGCAATCTATCTATACTATCTTCACCAAAAATTCTTATAGAAGCCTCAAAAGTTGTAGAACTTTGAAGGTTATGAAGGAGATCATGAGTCTTATTTACTTCATTACATATTAGACTCATAAACTTACTATGAAAAATTTAGTTATTGCATCTAATCAAAAAACCATTCCATACAATATCATATTCAACTTCTTTATAATCTAATAGAAATTTATTATAGTATTTTTCACAAAATAATACATCTTTCATTATCAACCAAGCTTTTAGTAGCAAATTCAATAAAATGCATAATACCATCCAATTAAACTTTACTAGAACTATCCTTAATTATCAAACTTTTATCTATTATGCATGATAAGCTTCTATGAATAATATGAAAAACTATGATAATTTATACTTATAAAACTATATAATAAACTAGGAAAAAAATATGCATTTTATGTTTAATTTATGCATGTTTATGTTTTCTAATATTTATCTAAGTATTTTATTAAAACTTGTTAGTTTTGAGGGATTTGTAAGTGTTTTTCAAATTTTAAGGAGGTTTCAAATCAAATTCATCATGTGTTAGGGTGTATCAACTTGACAAGCATGTGTAGAATTGTTGTAAATAAAAAAGGTGTCAATTTACATAAAAAAAATAGTTGGGTGCTTACTTTTCATGTGTTCTTATTCATTATAAAGGCCATAAGTGCCAACTTGACATTAATAGGAGTTGTTGCATGCTTTTAAAGATTCCTTATAATATATTTGGTTGTAACTTCCACCTCCAGAATCCAATTTTAGTGATTCAAAAAGGATTAGAAATCTTATAAAGAGTCTTATCCAATGGTGGAAAGATTTTATTAAGGAGATGATTAAGGATAAGACTAAACTACCCTTAAAGTTATTTATGAACTTAAATGTCTTTTAGGTTTTAAGTTGTATCTTTTAGGTTTAGTTATGTTGAAATGTTTGGATGTCATTGGCTTTATATCTATTAATATTCTTGGAACTTAGCAATATGGATATTTTGTTACTTACCAATCATATTTACACATACTGGTACTAACTCAAGCTAGTGTAAGATGTTATTATGTTTATTCCATAACCTTGGATGTTTTGGTTCTAAGTAACATTATGTTATGAATAACAATGATGTAAAGGAATTCTTACAAAAGTGAGGAACACCAAATAGTAATAATAACACAGTAAATACATAAATTAAAAAGCATTAAAATCTCTCTTTAATCTCAAGCTAATTATTCAAAAAATTATAAAAAATTGTAAGCTATTTTATAGAACATGTTACATTCCAACTAGATGCATCTAGTTTAATTTTATGGTCCTAACACAATTATGTAATGTAACTCAAACATTATCATGACACTTTTACATTTAACTAAGTCAAAATTATATGCAAACATGGGAACATCAAATTATTCAATTTTCAAGTAAGAAAAGTTGAAAGAATACCATAAGTTTACAATGAAGTTTCACAACTTGTAATGAAGTCTACAATTAGCACCTTTCTCACCCGATCTCTTTTAATGAAGGCTTCTAACTCACAATGAAGGTTCTTCTAATACCTATGGAAAATAGTATGAAAGATGTAAGTCACATAAAATAATTATGCAATTAATAATAAAGGGGATTCTCTTGCAAAGAACATTGCCTCTTACCTAAATTTCAAGGAGTGAAGGGGATTCTGCTATAATATTAGTCTTTCTCATTATTGTTATTGCTTACAAGATTGATTAAAATGATTTTAAATGTCTCAATGAAGAGAATGGATTGAATGGATTTCAAGATTGATTATGTTAAAAAAAATCCTTATTTCTTAAAAATGCTTGAATTTTCCCACTTATTACATGAATATTATGGTTTATTACAATTGTTAAACCAATAATTATCTATTATAATATAATTTACTATACTAATAATGTATAAATTACCATAAAAAACTATTAACTAATAATTAATATTTAAAAAAACTATTTAATTATTGCTGATAGTTAAGAAAATAAATAAAATTTAAAATAATATTTTGAAAAATTTAAATTAATGGTAAAATTGTTATTACAAAATGAAATTGATGAACTTAAGTTGAATTAAGTCCAACTGATTTTGGACTCAAATTTTCATAGAAATTAGGAAAAAGAAGAAGTATCAAATTAATGTTAGACTTTAATTAGGTCAAAAATTATTTTTCCTAATTATTTTATGTTTTATTATTTCATTTTTTACAATAAACTTTTAAAAATTAAGTATACCCATCAAATTTCCAATATTAGAAAATAATCATAATTAAGTAACACACTTGAAAGTAGTATTAAATTTAATTTCTTAATGCTTTTATATTGTGTAATAAATTTTTAATTAATTAAATAGATTTATCAATATTTTATTTTTAATAGTAAAAATCATTAGTCAAATAAAAAATTCCATGTAAAGAAAAGAGCAATAGTGAATTAATGAAAATTATAATGCAATTAAAAAAGCAATGTTAAAATGGTTATAATACTTTAATCAAAATATATTTTTTATAGCATTATTGAATATATCTTGATTTCACAATGCTAGTTTATTTCATTGTAAATTTTGATTTATAAAATAAGGTTACCAACATTTGTTTCTTATGATGAGAAAAAAACGTAATAGACCTTTTTCCTTATAACTAATAATAAGGTTAATTTGATAGTATCATATATAACCCTTTATGCTTTTGCTTGCTAGTATATGTAATGTGTTTCAATATTTCAAATGTAAAAGTAATGTAAGTTCAATATGAAATGATTAAGAACATACATATCATTTAAATATTTCAAGTTTCATCTTTCATTATTATTTTTATGTTTTATGACTTTCTTTCTTTGATGAAGTTGTTTCATTTCTTTATGTAGATCAAACTTTATATTGATCATTAGTATTCATAAACAAAATTTGTTAAATGTTAGGTTGTCAATAATTAAGAATAGAGAAACAATGATCATACAAAGAGGTCATGATGTCTCTATATGCTCAAGGAATCCAAGAATTAGTGGTCCACACTTGAAATGTGATACTGGATCAAGGATGATATGATCCATGCCAAATTACTTGCAAACTTATATAAAAGTGTAGTGTGTATAGAAATGGAACCCTAGGAAAAGAATACTATGGATGTAGGTATGAAGTGTAACATGATGGTCTTCCACCAAGGACAAGTCTAATGAATCTTACCATTTGGTATGATGGTCATCTATCTCACTTAGTTCTCATGGGTTATGTCTGCAACACCTAAAGTAGAAATCATCATCTCATATGACTCCTTAGATTATACTTGTTGTGACATCCTTTTAGTACAATAAGAACTCTTAACTTCTCTTATAGCTAGATCTAAATAAAAATAAGAAAAATGAAAGTTTGATGAGCTGAAAATCATAAAAGTGATAACTTATAGAGGAATAGTAATATAAATCGTTAAGTTAAAAATCCAAGGGGTAATTTAGGTGAAAATTATGGATATAGAAAAATAACAATAAAATGATTAAGAAAATATTATACCTTATTCAATAGTAAATTTGTAAATAATCTATATAAAAATCAGAGCTTTAATTAGATTGAAAACATTAAAAGGTAGTTTAGTCAATTATAAATACTTGAAATAGCATAAGATTACCAAATAGATGGTTGGAGCAATATAGCTTGACATGTCGAGCCCAATGATGGTTTCTACAAGAATCATAAGGAATGGAGTCTTCCCATCCTCTATTTGATCAATAATAAGGCCTATCATGAGATGACCCTTAGTAAAAAGGGTTGCAAACCAAAAATTGTAGAATAATGCAAAATGATCTAATCTTTAACCATGATGGATCATATATAAGTTGTAAATTATAGAGTTGAAAGAAAGAAGGAATGCCTCCAATCATAAAGCTTTGATCGGGTGTCGAAACCGTCAAACTAAATCCTAATTCCTCTAATGTAGAATTTTAATGATTTTGCAGTAGTGGAAGAAGGGTCGATCCCACAGGGACAGAATGAACCTTCCATTCTTTACATCAAAAATAAAATAAAAATAAATTTGAAATAATCAAAGAAAAATAAAATGAATTTTGGTTTTGGAAAAAAATATGAATATGGAAAGACTTTCCAATTGCAAGCCACAGTTAATTATTGTCAGATCATGATCATCGATGCAATGATAATTTAACTATAAAAATCACCAAATCGGTTATAGAACACCGAGAAAGCCTGGCATGAACTAATTCTTCCTTATTTATAAGATGACCAGGAAGCAGCTCTACAATCGCGTCTAATTCTTGAATAAACATGGTGGAATCAGCTTCACATATAGTTTATCAGAAATAACATTAAGGATTAGAAGAACTTGATTCTAATTAACACTTAAGAACCAACTCTGCCATGTTCAAACTAGATAGATTAATTCACAAAGAGGTTTAAAAGCCTTTGACCTCAATTAATTCTTTGATTGCTACTTTAGCGAGCCGAGTGATAATTATAGATCAAATAACTCACTTAGCAGTATGTATAAAATAGAACCGTGTAAAGGGCCCTTTTTGTCATGTTCTTAAGAAATACAATAGTTTGTTGATTTAGATAATTAAATCGAATAATGATTTTACCATTAAATTTAGGAACGATTTGATCTCACATGATTTTCAAATAATTAATTATGTTGCTGTCACACCCAGCCAATACCTGGTGTAACATGCTCCCGTAGCATAAATACCGATTCTCAAAAGGAAATCACCACTTACATTACAAGGGATACATCATCTATAAGATCTTATTAAAATAAAATTGTATGGGTACACATCACTGTATTCAGTGGTGATCAGGAAATGGCAGCGTAGCGTATGGTAAATCTTAAGTATCATTATTGGATATCCAATCATTCATTCATGCAACATCTAAGATTAGCAAACAACCTAGTTATAAAAATACATGATGTTAAGGTCATACATTGGGGTTCTTTACAATTACATCCTTTATAAGTATCACCACCAAAAGAATACAACAACAGCTACTACCTCTATGATTAATAAAAACTACAATAACAAAACATGTGGGAGTATGCCTTTACAGTCCAGTACCACTTTGAGAATGAGGTTTGTTTACTGATGCCAAAGATCATAACTCTATACGCTCTTTTGCACGCTCTCCTGTAGACTCAGTACCTATGTTCATCAAATGATAAATGCTGAGTACAAAACCCAGTGGTGCTAGTGTAACACATAATCACATACACATCATATTAGTAAACCCACCATAGTCACAATCAAGTCAATGACACTTAGCATCATCACATCATTTCATTGCATACAAAAGATCACACTCACATAATAGCATGATCATAGAAAGCCATCATCCCATATAGACAATAAGAATTCATAATCGAATACATTGCCTATATCCATGTATATAATGAGAATGCATTCATGCCATGCATTCTCCCTTATCTTCTTTTTTCTTTCTTTTCCCTCTTCTTTTCTTGTAAAATGTGCACATATCATTCCATACTGGGTCTTTGTAGGTACCGGTACTCATCTCCCGAAGGAGGGCATTTAACTGTATGGTTCTATGAACCCCTTTCTTTACTGTAGGTCTCGAGACTCATCTCCTATAGGGAGGGCATTAAACTTTATGATTCCATAAGGGAATCCATCATATGTGTAACCCAGTAGGTTTAGAGCATATAGCTCCATAAGCATCTCTCTCTCTTTCTCTTTCTTTTCCTCCTTATACTCCTTGATGCATGCCATGATTATGCATGTATGATTCATGACATCTCATGTTCATAACACTTCATATATAAGTAGCAATCTCATCATAAGAAAATACAAGCCATGGATAATCTTAGAAGGAAAATACATCATCCCTCCAGACCTTACTTAGGTCTTATGATAAGAAAATAAGCAAACATCACAACTAGCACAAACCTAAAGCAATACTACTTCTAACGTATGCCTGTAGTCTCGATACTATCAATCACAACCTTTATCTTATAGCCCTCACAACTTCTAGGCACTTAGGAACTCTAACTCTATTATTTCTAAGTGTTTAAGAAAAATAAGTGGTGTGTGTGATTATGCATTATGTTTTTAGATTTTAATGTTGAAATTAAATTTGAAACAAATCCAAAAAGGTTGAACCCCTATAATAAGAACAAATCTCCTATTTATAGGCTCAAATAAATAAATAAAATAATTATCAATCCTTATCTCCATGTAGGATCTTCAAAATTGAATCTAATCTAATCCTAAATTTAAAAATAGATAATTAAATTTGTTAAGTCCTTGTTCCCTCTCTTATGCCCATAAGCCTCGGTCATATGGCATGTATTCTGCCTTTGATTCCAAAATATGGTAAAAACACCAAGTTAACTTCCTTTTTACTTGCAAAACACAAAAATATAACCAAGTCAAATGTTTTAGCCACTTTCCTAATCTAAAATGGACCATTTTATATATGAAAAATATGCATTTTAGTGCTCCATCATATACCCCCATACTTACTCGATGCTTGTCCTCAAGCATTCTAAATCCCTTTTGTCCATTTCAAAAACTCAATCCATTTCAATCAAAACAAAAAAAGTCAAACCAGCATCATATATTTCTAACTTCTCAACATAAGTACCTTCATCAAAACAACCCAACCATCAACAGGATTTTAGAAAACCTAACGATTTTAACCCACAACATTCTTGTATAGCCAACATACATCATGTCCAAGCAAAACATTTAATATAAATCAGCATATAGCAGTAAATTTCCAGACTCGCCAAGCATTCATTGCTCTCTTTTTTTATTCATTTCAATAAACCAGTTATCAATGATTAAAAATTTAGGAACTATATAAGTGAGATATAAATCGGCCCTAAATAAGGGGATACTCTCCCATTGCTAATGTCTCCATACACTATAGCAGCTTAAGGGGTTCCTAGGCCCGATCAACCTAAAACCAATTAGCAAAGGTAAGTGTTAAAGTTCCTTTTTGAAGAGTGTGTTGTTGTTGAACTTGTAACAGCCTAAAAAGGGTAAATTCTCCAGTTATTAACTACTCCATAAACAATCTGCTTAAGGAACTTGAATGTCATACCGTGCAAGTTGGTCAATATTTGTTTCAATACATTTTTCTCTATTTCTTTTCTCTTTTTTCTGGTTTCAACTGTTAACATTTCAAGCTTAGATAACCTGGCGGTTGGGAAATAAACTGCACATACCAATTTATTCATGTAATTAAAAATCAGATTAAAGGCATAATAAAAATATTGCAAATCAATCACTAAGTATTTTCATCAATTCTACCTCAAGTTGAACATTTATTAGTAATTACTCATGCAGAGTCATCAAAAACAATGATATATTCTCAACATCAAAAACTGCTTTGAAAGAAAATAGATTCCAGGGTTTAAAAAGAAAGAAATAGATTTAGCAACTTTAAGTGCAAAACAAAGGTAAGCAGGCAAAAATGAAAAATTTTTCGACCAAGCACATAATCTGCACAAAAAAAAAAAGGTCAACAAAACATAAATAAACACAAAACTCAGCAGCATTCACCCCCCCCCCCCACACATACACACACTTAAATCACATTGCCCTAATGTGAGGCACAACATAGTAGCAGTAAATATAGTAGAAATAGATTGAAAAGTTTTAGATATTGTCTGTTATTTTGTTATGCTATTGGGGAGGTAATCACTGTTGCATCTCGAGTGAGTGGTATAGTTCACCAACTTCTGCGTCTAACTCGTCCAACCTCAAGAAAATTTGTCAGTAAGCTTCCTTCATTGTGGCTATCATCTTGTCCAGTTTGGTGTGCAACGCTAAAAATTCCTCTAACAGTCCTGACTCAGCAGCGGCAGCAGACCTAGGCTGTGAAGTGGAGGTTGGCGTAGGCTCAACTGTCATCTTCCCCTTCCTAAAAACTCTGCTAGATATTAGAAGAATTGGTCCAGGGGGATAGAATCCATAGCCAGGGGCTTTCTACATCCTACAAAGCAATCCTATCTCATATAAACTAGATAAGTTAAGAGGCAAAAGGTCAACAGCCTTATGAAGATTATGAGAAGAAGGGTTAAGCAAATTTAATCAAATGGCAAGGTGGGTGACAACATGACCAAGAAACAATTGCTTAGAAGCGACGATTACTGACTTCAATTGTGCTGTGATAAAATAGCCTAAGTTGACTACCCTCCTCTCGAAAATACATTAGAAGAAAAACAGCTATACTCTTGTTACAATTCCTGGCATATCATTCCTGTAAGAAAAATAGTAAGCTAACAGTCTATGTAGATAAGTTAAAGAACTATCCAACAAATAGGAATCTTTTGTTGAAGCGGGGTCATATTTCCTGGTGGCGATAGCCGTATACTTCTCCCATAACTTCTCTACATTAAATTTTTCAGGAATATCGCAGAAGGCACCGACATATTCATCGGTTACTTTATCAATCAAACCAAGAGTCAAGTAGAATTTATTGATAGAAAAAGAAAAACATTGTCCCAAAAGTCTGAATCGAACAACATCAGGACTGTCCAAAGCAATCAACAGATTTTTATCAAGAATAAAGGTACTATAAAATTCATAGACCAATTCATAGTAAACTGGACAATTAATTTCCAAATACCTTTGCCATACCGTACCTGCAATGTAATCATAACATTTCAATTTCAATCTATCAACAGTGGGGTAATCAATTATCTTACCTTGGACAACTTGAAAGTTTACAACCTTGGAAAAATTCTTCTTCTCCTTTTTACTAAATTTAAAGTGTCCATTGAGTTTGGACAGAGGATGTGGCAACGTACCTTAGAGCTATTTGGGTCTGGCATGCATGGGAAGTGTGTCCTCTAATTGCTCTTCTGCTAGTTGTTCGATGGTCGGTTCTGCTATTTTGGGAGTGGATTGCTTCAACGATTCTTCTTGTTGCCTCTCCATCAACATTTCTCTCTCTGGATTGGACTCTCTCTTATCGGGTGTCTCTTTGGATTCCTCTATCATGGCTCATATTAATCGCTCAGCCATCCTATCGGAATCGTCATCCACCACCTTTGGTGGTAACCATGCTCGATCATATTGCTGAGGCTTGGGTGGTTTTTGACCAGTGTAAAACTTAATTTTTGTGTGTTCAATATTTATTTTTGGTCTGGGTGGAGGAGCAAAAACTGTCGATTTCTTTGCTGGTGGTGCAAGCTCATCGTCGTCCATCGTTATGGGCTCCTTGCCAGCACGTCATTTTGTTACCGGACTAACACCGATTAATTTTAGTGTATGAACCATGGCAATTGAAATCCTTAATTTGAGAGAAAAGGGGAAAAGTAAAAATTGAGGGGAGAGAAAATAATGATGGAACCTACATAGTAAATGGGGTGGGTAAATTCTTAAAGTCCTTAAAAGATAAACTATAGAAGGATTTTAGTTAAATTAGAACACTCCCTCCCTTAAAACTCTAAGAATAAAATTTTACTGTGCCCAAAAAATTCATTTGACTTCCTGCAATCAAATTACAAGAATAGGATTAAATTATGAAGAAAAAGATAAAAATTGAAAAATAAGAAAAATAAATTTTAACTGACTGAAAACTAACTTCTATCTTATTTATTGCCTTATGGGCATAATATCTAACAAAACTTGAAAAAATTAAAACTTAAGCTGAAGAAACTTAGTTTTGGTTTTAAGTCCCAACTCAACTCTTGATATATTCTACTCTAAAAAAGGTTCGCTCAACTCAACACACGTTGGTTGCGTGAAAAATCCTTCATAAAATAGATTAAGGCGATGTCCATTCACCTTTAACAATTTTCCTAAATCTAGACTTTAGATTTCCACTACTCCTTGTTGGAAAATATGTTTCACCTCAAATGGTCCTAACCATTTTGTTTTCAGTTTACCAGGAAACAATTTCATTCTGGAGTTGTATAATAACACTTTCTGCCCGACTGAAAACTCCTTTCTACTTAAATGCTTGTCATGAAGTCTGTGTGTTTTCTCCTTATATATTCCTGAGTTTTCATAAGCTTCATTCTTGATTTCCTTTAGCTCTTGAATATCTAATTTCCTGTGGTTTCTAGCCTCATCGATTGACATATTACATTGCTTCACTGCCCAATAAGCCCTGTGTTCAAGTTCAACTAGTAAATGACAAGGCTTACCATATACAATCCTAAATGGTGACATTCCCAAAAGACTTTTGTAAGCGGTTCTATATGCCTACAGAGCATCACCAAGTCACAGGCTTTAGTCTTTTCTATTGGGGCTCACTATTTTCTCCAAAATAGACTTGATTTCTCTGTTGGTGACTTTGGCTTGTCCATTTCCCTGAGGATGGTAAGCAGTGGTCATTCTATGTGTTACACCATATTTGCAAAACAGAGATGCCACCTCTCTATTTCAAAAATGCATGCCTCGATCGCTTATTATTGCCTTTGGAACTCCAAACTTATTCAACACATTAATCCTGATAAAATTGACTATAGTTTTAGCATCATTGAATTTAGTGGCTTTGGCTTCCACCTATTTTGACACATAGTCAACTAGTACCAAAATATAAACATGACTGAACAAAGGTGGGAAGGGACCCATAAAATCTATCCCTCACACATCAAATATCTCACAAACCAAGGCCTCCTATTTTCTAGTAGTTCTCGCAATGCTTGCAGAATAAGTAAGCATCATGATGTATGCTCAGCCAATATAGTCCACTTTTCAAAACTTTTCATGCTATCTTTTTTGGACCAAAATGGCCTCCACATGCATATGTATAGCAGAACCTTAACACAAAATCAACTTCAGTTTCTAGAATGCATCTGCACACAACCTGATCAACACAATGTTTCCATAAATACGGTTCATCCCAAATGTAATATTTCATGATGCTTCTAATCTAGTTTTTCTCGTTCCTTGATAAATCTTCTAGCAACTTCATGGTACATAAAAAATTAACCAAGTTAGTGTACCAAGGTGAATTTTTTATTGCACTAAATGCAAATTCATTGAAAAATTCATCATAAAATTTGCATGGCTCTAAATTTGGTAATCTGCTCAAATAATCTAGAACTAAATTCTCTGATCCCCTGTTGTCTTGTAGTTCTAAATTGAATTCCTGGAGCAATAATATCCAGCAAATCAATCTAGGCTTGGCCTCTTTTTTCTTCAACAAATACCTGAGCATTGCATGATCAGAAAATACAGTTACTTTAGTGCTAAGTAGGTAAGAACAAAATTTTTCTAGTGCAAAGACTACAACATATAATTATTTTTCAGTTATCGAATAATTAAACTGAGCGTTGTTTAATGTCTTTGACATATAACTAATCTCGTGTGGTTCTTTTCCTTTCCTTTGGTCAAGTACTACTCCTACAGTATAGTTGCTCGCATTGTACATGATTTTGAAGGGTAATTTCCAATCTGGTGGCTACATAATTGGGGTTGTAATCAACTTCTTCTTAAGCTGGTCGAATGCCTTTCTACAGGATTCAACAAAAACAAAATTGACTTCTTTCTGTAGGAGTTTGCAAAGTGGTTAGATCACTTTTGAAAAATCCTTTACGAACCTTCTGTAGAAACCTGCATGTCCAAGAAAAGATTGAACTTCCCTCATAGTTGAGGGGTAAGGTAATGACTTGATAACATCGATTTTAGCCTTATCTACCTCTATTCTTTTCCTTGAAACAATATAGCCTAAAATTAATCCATGATCAACCATGAAATGACATTTTTCATAATTCAGGACCATATTTTTCTTGATACATCATTACAACACATTCACTAAATTATCAAGGCATTCATAAAATGAGTCTATAAACTATAAAATCATCAATGAATACCTCGATGATATTTTCAATGAAATTAGAGAAAATACTGATCATGCATCGCTGGAATGTTGCTAGTGCATTGCAAAGTCTAAATGGCATTCAGTTGAAGGCAAAGGTTCTTCCGCATAGCGGAATTCAATTTTTGATAATCAATACAAACCCTTCACCCATTTTAAACATAAGTGGGCACTAACTCCCCTTCTTCATTGCAAATTACAGTAATTCCTGTCTTCTTCGGCACAACGTGCACCGGGATCAACCATTGGCTGTTGGAAATTGGATAAATCATGCATGCGTCCTGCAGCCTTAAAATTTCCTTCTTCACAACTTCCATTATTGCAAGATTCAATCTTTTCTAAGCCTTTCTCATTGATTTATGGTTTGGTTCTAACAGTATGCAGTGCATACATGTCAATGGGCTGATTCCTTTAATGTCGGCTATTGTCTAGCCGATTGCCTCCTTAAACCTTTTCAAGGTTGCTACCAATGCCTTTTCTTCATCCTTGCTAAGCTTGTTCAAAATTATAACTGGCAGCGTTTCACCATTCCCTAAAAATGTATACTTTAAATGGTCATGAAGAGGTTTCAATTCTAGTTCTGGTGCCTACAAAATTGAACAAAATAATTTAGTATGTTTGCTAATTAAATTCAGCTTTTGTTTAATTTCAAGATCTGCATTCCAACCATCAATAGCTTGCAGTAGTTCCTCCTTTAAAATTAGCACTTTCTCATAAAATTTGGCATTGTTCAGGGCTGATCTCAATTCATCTTCATCACTTAATTTGAAAACTCACTGCATGAGTGGATCAAATGTATCCATGGCACAGACATTGGAGATGTCGGGAGGGTACTTCATGGCATCATACATATTGAACTTGATCACCTCTCCATCAAACTCCATTATCAATGTCCCTTCATGGACATCTATTTTTATTTTCGCTGTTGTTATGAAAGGTCTTCCTAATAGAAGGTCGAATGATTTTGAAGATGTTCTACCATCCATCTGCATAACATAAAAGTCAGCAGGAAAAATAAGTTCATTGAGCTGTACTAGTACATCCTCCAAAACTCTGATAGGGTAAATTGTCGACCGGCCTACTAACTAAATTGCTACTTTGATTTCCTTCAGAGGTCCTACATTCAAAGACTCAAAAATGAATGAGGGCATTATATTTATCAAGGCTCCTAAATCGTACATGGCATTCTTCATGCCAATCTCTCCAATCTTTATAGGGATCATAAACACTCCCTTATTCTTACACTTTGACGACATTTTCCTTTGAATCACTGCTGATACACTCTCATTAACACTTACTTTCTGGAATCTAATTAATTTCCTTTTATTAGTGCATAAATCTTTTAGAAATTTCATGTACCTTGGCACTTATTTAATCGCATCCAATAAAGGATTGTTAACCTGCACTTTACAAAAAGTTTCCAGTATATCCTTCTGTTCTTTTTCTTTTTTCATTTTCTCCAACCGCTCCGGAAAGGGACATCAAAGTGTTGCTGGCTGTATATTTTTTTCTTCATCTTTCAACCTATAATTTTTGATTTTAACCTCCTTCTCCATATCAGGCTTTAGTTTTTTGGTAGCAGCTTTTAGCAAGGTTCTGCCACTCCTTAAAGTTATTGCATTTGCACTCTCTCTTGGATTTACTTTTGCTTGAGATGGAAGTTTCCCTTGGGATTCAATTTTCCCCAATGATGTAGTAATATGTGTTACCTGATTTTCTACATTTTTGAATCTGGTCTCCGTGGCCTGCTGAAATTGCTGTGTGTTAGTGACTAAGGTTTTAATCATTTATTTCAAAGATGTACCTGACTGTTTTGATTGGTTGATCCTTTGCTATTGGAAATTATTTTGTTAGTTGCCATACCATAGATTTGGATGGTCTCTCCAACCTGGTTATATGATCTCGAGAATGGGTCCTACTTCCTCTGTGGTGGTCCAGGAAATCCTTCCACCGTATTAGCTTTCTCCTCTTCTTCCTCTTGTATTTCTGGGCATTTATCAGTATGGTAGGCTGATTGTGTATAAATCCCACAGAATTTGGCTGGCTTGAAATTAGTTGCAAAATCCTGTAAAACAGAAGTAAGCTGTGAAATTTTAGTTTCCAAATTCAAATTACTTACCTCATGTTCTTTCCTTGGTGGCTCTTTCTCGATGGAAAAAGATTGTGCGTTGGCTGCCATGATCGATATCAAGTCATGTACTTCTTGTGGCATTTTGTTGACAATGGTGCCTCTACTTGCTACGTCCATCATCTTACATTCTATCGGTAGCAGTCCCTTGTAGAAGTACTGGATTAAGTTCTGCTTAGTTATCCCATGTTGAGGACAGGATGCACAGAGCCTTTTAAAACTCCCAGTATCTATGCAAATTCTCAACCTCTTTCTACTTGATTATGTAGATATCCCTCCTTATCTAAGCTACCTTTTTACTGGGAAAAATTTATCCAAAAACTATCTGGCCATCTCATTCCATGTATTGATAGTCCTGGATGGTAAATAGTAAAGCTAGTCCTTAGTTGCATCTACAAGGGAAAAGGCAAAAGCTCTTAGCTTGATTTGTTCTAAACTCACACCTTGCTATTTCATGCCATTAAACACTATATAGAATTCTTTTAAGTGCTTGTATGGATCCTTGTTTTCCAGTCCCCTAAAAGTAGGTAAAAGTTGTATCAATCCTGATTTTAGTTCCATAGGGGCTGTTAAATCCTCATAGCTGATACACAAGAGGGTCTGATCTATTAGTGCAATGGCTATTTGTCACAGAGTTTGCTGATTGATAGCCATGATGGCTTTATTAAAACTCTTGTTATCGATGTCATCCTCACTAGCTGCTTCTTCGTACGTACTCAAACTCTCCGATACAGAGGCAAGTCTTCTATTTTTTGCCTCTTTCCTCAATCTCTTTACAATCTTTTCAATTTCAGTATCAAAGCTTAAATTTCCTGTAGAAGATCAAGTCATAAACAAAGAATCAAAAGAATGTTAGTTACCATCCCTGACAATGGTGCTAAAATTTGATCGGGTGTTGAAACTGTCAAATTAAATCCTACTTCCCCTAATGTAGAATTTTAATGATTTTGTAGTAGTGGAAGAAGGGTCGATCCCACAAGGATGGAATGAACCTTTGATTCTTTATGTTAAAAATAAAATAAAAATAATTTTGAAATAATCGGAGAAAAATAAATTGAATTTTGGTTTTGGAAAAAAATATCAATATGGAAAGACTTCCCAATCGCAAGCCACAATTAATTATTGTCAGATCATGATCATCGATGCAATGATAATTCAACAGTAAAAATCACCAAATTGGTTATAGAATGCCAAGAAAGCCTCGCATGAACAAATTCTTCCTTATTTGTAAGACGACCAGGTAGTAGCTCTACAATCGCCTCTAATTCTTGAATAGACATGGTGGAATCAGCTTCGTACAAAGTTTATCAGAAATCACATTAAGGATTAGAAAAGCTCGATTTTAAATAAGACTTAAGAACCAGCTCCGCTATGTTTAAACTAGATGGATTAATTCAAAAAGATGTTTAAAAGCCTTTGGCCTCAATTAATTCTTTGATTGCTACTTTAGCGAGTTGAGTGACAATAACGGATCAAATAACTCACTTAGCAGTATGTATAAAATAGAACTATGTAAAGGGCCCTTTTTATCACTTTCCTAAGAAATACAATGGTTCATCAATTTATAGAATTAAATTGAATAATGATTTTACCATTGAAATTAGGAACGATTTGATCTCACATGATTTTCAAATAATTAATTGTGTTGCTCTTGATTGGGAAATGAAACACCTAGCCAAGCATCATAGGTGGCAACATCAATTCAAAAATAAAGAAAAATAAAATAAATACTTAAAGAAAATAAAATGATATTAATGTTGAAATTAAAATTGAAATAAATCCAAAAAGGTTCAATCCCTATAATAGGAATAAGTCTCCTATTTATAGGTTCAAATAAATAAATAAAATAATTATCAATCCTTATCTCCATATAAGATCTTCAAAATTGAATCTAATCTAATCCTGAATTTAAAAATAGATAATTAAATCCATCAGGTCCTTGTGCCTTCTCTTATACATATAAGCCTCGGTCATATGGCCTGTATTCTGCCTTTGATTCCAAAATGTGGTAAAAATGCCAAGTTAACTTCCTTTTTACTTTTATCCTTATTTTTACCTGCAAAAAATAGAAATATAACCAAGTCAAATGTTCTAGCTACTTTCCTAATCTAAAATGGACTGTATTATCTATAAAAAAATATGCATTTTAGAGCTTGATCACGCTTCTTAGATATGTAGCAATAATAAAGGGAGGAATGTTGAAACCTTTGACCAAATTTGTAACTAGATTAATGACTATACAACGAAGAGTTAAAATATTAGTCATATGACTAAATTTATCAAGAATAACCTCAAACTCCTCATACAAGAGATAGATTTCATGGTTATTAAATCAAAAGACATGTATTGTGAGATCTTAGAAGTGAATGACATCATAAATGAGGGTAAGGCTTATTTCCACTTAGTGATGAATCCTAAAATGATAAAGATGAAGTGTCTTTAAGCATGCTTGTTTGGCATTTTTCCAAGATTTTAATGAGCCTCTAATTTCTTTTAAGGTTTTTTAAGACATGTTGAGTACCAACATAACTAAGTTATTGACATAACTCTTTAATTTATTTGCATAAGTTTTTAGAAATCTCACATAACTCTATAACTTATACATAAAATTATTTGTGCAAGTTTATTAATAATTTTCTCAATGATGATGAAAATACAAATATATATATATATATACTAACAATGTAATGTTGATGTATAACGTACAAATATGTACAAAAAAATGAATTATACTCACTCATGAGTGAAAGGACAGTCAAAATGTATATAAGGCATAAATAATGAAAAAGAAGAAGTAAAAAGTAAGGTTTATTAGCTAGATGAGGTTGATGTTAGAGTCATTATCCTATAATCCACCTTTGCTAGTTGTTGGAGCTCTCATGATAGGGTCTAAAATTCTATGACCTTATAAAAGTTGGGTCAAATGCTCCAACTTTAATTCAGCCCTTTTGGCATCAATCCTCACTAACACCAAATTGTCCTAAGCCTAAATTATTATTGTGTACTCTTTTATAACCTAATATTGCATTCTATTCATGTATTTCATTTGTACATGCATTACATAAATTAAAGGAATAAAGGTAAATAATTCTTACTTGAAGAGTTAAAACATCATCAATATATGCAAGCTTTAACCCTTGAATTAATTGACCAAATCAATAATAAGGACCTAAAATTCAATGTCAATGTTAGAAATAAACTTCAAAAAATATAAGAAAGAATATTAATCAATTCTTACATGTGTAGTGCCCTTTAATGTCAAAGGAAATCCATAATAGATCTAGGTGGGATTATTTTAGGACATAATTGAAGATCCTTGTGAATGTATTAGTACTAGTTGAATCTGTTAGAAGAATAATGCCTAGGGTTATAGGGGGAATATATGTTACACCCACATGGTGAAACACACTTTCATATAATGATTATTAAATCTTATATCATTTGGAATCCATTAATCATCCAACAAAGGATGGGTAAATTTTTATAAAAAAACTTTGATGGAATATAACTCCTTTGTATTCATAACATTTATTTATGATACTTGTGTCCTCAGATAGAGTCACATGTTCTTTTACACATAAAATAATGTTTATTCATTTACATTATAATGACATGCAATCAACATATTAATCATCAATCATATCATCTATTATACATATAAGATAATTACATGTCTATTGACAATTAGAAGTTTATAGTTATTGACCTTAACTTTTCACTCATGCATGCTATATACTCAAATCTTCTTTAATTTAGCTTGGTACTAATCCTTATTTTTAAATCTAAGTTACATATATGGGTTTTGGCGTCCCTTGACTATTTATAGCATACAACACATGTCACATTTGACTTATGGAAGCTAGAGCATATTATATGGTTTTTTGATGTGTGAAGCATGTTACAAGAAAAACTATGTCATGTGAATGGCCCGTTACCTTAGTTAAATGAAGTGCACCATGTACTCCCATGCTTTTCTGGCATATGAGAAATAGATCTAGCATGGGGTGCATGTTCTTTGATATGTATAGTAAAGGGTACATATTGTATGTTGTTGGGAGGTATAGAGCATGTTTTGGTACATGTGGCACATATATAAGGTTTTTATGCAATATGTGGTGCATGTACCATTACATGTGGTATATACACCTTTAAAAATATAAAAATCCCATATTTCCAATCCATTTCTAGCAATTTCCCACCTTTCTTTATAAATATTCATTTGGTATTTACTGGAAAATAATTCAAATTTAGTTAATTCATGCCAAACTTTGCCAAATTGATTACTCAACTAATAAATCACATAATCAACCTTTAATTAGGTGATTAAAGACTAATTAACCTCCTTAAATCCCCTAAATTTTTTTAGAATCAAGATTTTGAAGAGAATTGCTTTGGTGAGTTATAGGAAAGCCTTTTTCTTCTTCTCTTTTCATTATTCCTCTTCATTTATGATAACGTATTGACATGCCAGTCGATAGTTTAGCCGCTAATGCTAAGTACTCATTTGCATATGGGATTTCAAGTTATAATCAAATCCTCATGGTTATCATAAAAAAGGTGAACATATTTTCATCATAGAATATGGGACCTATTACTACAAGGTCATGCTTTTTGGTTTGAAGAATATAGTTGCTACCTATCAAAGGGTTACAAAAACCTTGTTGCATGATCTAATTTACAAGGAGGTCAAGATTTATGTGGATGACATGGTGCTAAAATCAAACACCAAAGAAGGATATACTCCTACTCTTGATAGATTTCTTATATGGGTTAAGAAGCATAGACTCAGACTGAACCCAAGGAAGTGCACATTTAGGGTGACAACCAATAAGTTACTTAGTCATGTTATCCATCAGAGAGGTATTAAGGTGGACATAGATAAGGTGAAGTCAATCCGACAAATGCCTAATCCCAAAATTGATACCAAAGTCAAGAATTTTTTTTAGGCAGCTCTAGTATATTAGTAGATTTATTACTAAGCTCATTACCATGTATGAGCCCATCTTCAAGATTTTAAGGAAGAATCAACCTTTAGTTTAGGATGAGAATTGCAAATTTTTTACATTATAGAGGGTGAAACATTATCTCTCTAACCTATTGATTCTATAACCATCTTGACTAAGGAAGCCATTATTGCTTTGTAGCCTTAAAGAAAGAATCAAAGGAGGCAATGATGGCTTAAGAGAATGAAGCTAGAATTAAAAATGTTGTTTACTACCTGAGTAAGAAGTTGTTGTCAATAAAATGCAAGTACAACATTGTTAAGAAGCTATGCATTACTATGGTATGGGTGACAAAGAAACTCAAATAGTACTTCTAATCCTATCAGGTGCAAGTAATCTTTAAGGTTGATCCTATGAAGTACTTATATGAAGCTCCTTCACTAATAGGTAAGCTTTCCAAGTGGATGATCCTATTATTAGAATTTGATGTGCAGTACATCATTGAGAAAGTGATCAAGGGTAGAGTGATTATTGAATTCTTCGTATCTAAGGTGGTGGATGATTTTGAAACTTTTGAATTGGACTTTCCTGATAAACACTTGGGGGCAATGGATGTTCAAAAATGGCAACTACATTTTAATGGTGCAATCAATAAAAGAGGTGTAGGTATTGGATTTATACTGGTCACTCTAGAAAGTGAACTAATCATGCTCTCAAAGTGACTAAGCTTTCCAATCAATAATAATATGGCTATATATGACACATTCTTATTTAGGCTTGACATTCTACTAATGATCGATGCCCAAGAAGTTTAAGGTATTTGGGAATTCAATGCTTGTAATCTGTAAGTCCATGATTAAGTGGGATGTCAAAGAAGAAAGGCTCAAGCCTTATGCTAAATACATAAAGCTCATGATTTTCAAGTTCAACCCATATGAATTCATTCATACTTCGTAAAGATGAGAATTAGATGGTCAATGCCTTAGCTACACTAGCTTTAGTGTGTGAACTATTATAAAGTCAAATTCAGTTATAATCATTAAAGCAATCAAGTATTCCTTGCTATAATGGTGAACAAGTTATGACATTAGACTAGTGTAAAGAAGCTCTATGGTATGCAGATATCATGGACTAGTTAAGAACTAGTGTTTATCTGAAAGATGAAAAAAAAAGATAAGTTACCCCTATAAAGACTAGCAGCTAATTTCGCCTAGCATTATGTTATTCTCTATAAAAGAATAGTTTATGGATTGTAACTCTGATGCATATCAAAGAAAGGGATAGAGAGAGTTATGTAGGCAATACATGTTGGTGCCTATAGATGTTACATAAACATACAACTTTATACAAAAAGATCTTGTACTAAGGTTATTTCTAGCTTACCATGGATATAAACTACATACAATTTGCATGGAGAAGTTATGAATGTCAAATACATAGAGATTTGAGTCATATCCCATCGATTCAATTATAAAATTTAATGATGTCATCACCTTTCTCAACTTGAGGAATTGATATTATGGGTGAGATTCCTCCAAATACTTTTAATGAGCATTAGTACACATTGATGGCAATTGACTACTTCTTAAAATGGGTGGAGGTAAAATCTTATAGTAAATTAAAGGCAAAGCAAGTTACCAAGTTCATTGAGAAGAATCTCATATGTAGTTATAGGGTTCCTCATCACTTAGTATCAAATAATAGAGTATAATTCAAAGCTTAAGTGATTGATTTACTAGAGACATATGAAATAGAGCATCATCGATCTTCTTTAAATTTTCCTCAAGGTAATCGGGTGGTTAAAATAACTAATAAGACCATTAAGAAAATCCTAGCTAAGATAATGCAAACTTACCAAGATTGACATGAGTAATTGCCATATGCTTTATAGGGTTACCGAATCACTACAAGAAATCCTACGAGTGCTACTCCCTATTCTCTAGTCTATGAGATATAAGTTGTATTGCTTACAAAACTGGAGCTTAAGTAGCTCACAACCATTGATGAGAAGTGGTTAAAAGTTTTGTATCATCTATAGCTTTATAAAAAGTAAATGGTGAATGCATTCAATAAGAAGGTTAAGCCTGTAGCTATTCAAGAAGGGGATCTAATTTTAAAGTAAGTTAGAATGGTTATTTGAGGCCTACATGAGAAATTTAGGCATAACTAGGAAGGCACATTTCTAGTTAAGAAGATCTTGTCTAAAGGTGTAGTCCGCATCTCAGATCTAAAGGGAAATGAGTTCTTTAAACCAATCAACCTTGATTAACTATAAAAATATTTTATCTCAAGCAAATGATAAAATGAAAGCAAAAATAAAACAAAAGTCTAATGAGTTAAAAACCTTAGAAAAGGTGGCTTACATAAAAATTAAGACATATAAGAAAAGATGATAGCTCGATGAGCTGAAAATCTGCTTGGATGGATCATACAAACATTAGAGCTCATAAAAAAAGGAGAACATTAAAATAGTTACTCAGAAAATCTCATGAAAGACTAGTTACCAATAGAATTTAGGTTTAATGCATATGAAACATTTTATGCAAATCTTAACATTTTCATGTTAATATCTTAATTTCATTAATGTAAATGGAACTCATGTTCATAAACTTAGTCTTAAGTAATACTAATTACTAATATAAAGCATTCCCTTTCTTTCTTTTGTTGCGTACATTCTCTTTATTGCCTAACAATCTTTGTAGAACAAACCTCCTAAGTGTGGTGTAAAACCCATAACTTATACTCATCATCCATAGAAGACCCATCCACAAAGGTCTCTATTTGCACAATCTAGTGATGTGTAGGTCCTCTCAACATGCTTCAAGAAGCAAGTAGTCCTCCTCCCACAAACTCCAATAGTAAATAAGGGATAATCTATCAGTAATCTATACCAATGGTAAACTTTAGCAGAATTAGAGTAGGTGCACACTCTCAATCCAAGCAGTGCAACATAATCAATGTATGTCGTCACCATCACATATTGCATGCAAGAAAGTAAAGTTGACGGAGACTTACTAGAATATCTTCAAATCCTGGAGCATGAACTTGCTCAGTCGACCTTACTTAGTATCACCCCACTGGTAAATAGTAGTACAGAAGGAAAATAATGATTGTTAAGTCATTATCTATTCTTATAAGGAAAAATAAATATGTTATGTTTTGATAGAGAAACAAGTATAGAGGCATTCTTGCATAAGAATGAAAGTAGCAGATAAAGCTAGATAAGGATTTCACTAATAAATCTAAAGAATACAAGGCACGAGTCTTTAGGAAGAGTAGTATCCAAAACTTTTACATTCATAACTTAAATGTACTAGGCTGAAACACCTCATAAGGTTATACTATTCTACACTACTTAGTATTCTAGTATAGAAGTAACATAATTTTTACACTATGAAAATGGAGTTGGGTGCCATGTCTACTCTATGTATCATCACCACCCATTTATCCCTCATTCAAGCTAAGGCAATCAGACACCTTGATGTTGTAGTGCTTCAAGCAAGTAGTCAGTCAAGTGATCTCTCTACCCATTTATTGCATCATTCATGCATAACAACCTTGGTCCTCTCTCTTAGTGTATTGATGAGTTTGCATTGCATAAGCACATAGGCATATAACACATGCATACATGCACAAACATCATGAACATGGTCATAATAAGTACATACCTAAAGGTCTAGTATCTTGCTACTATGATATTGGCACAGCCTAGTTAGCAGTTGTGTCATATCAGTTATCACATCTTAAGGCACTTGCACATATTAAAGATAATTAGATCAATAGAATCAAGAGCATGCTAATGCACTTTAATTACTTATATAAGTGGTGACTGGTGACATAAAGGCTATCTCATCTCTCATCAACACCAATAAGGCCATCACATATGGACAACCCTACTTATCGTAAGTATGTACATAAGGGTTATACGCCTACAGTAACTGACCCTCAATGAAGTTCTATAGGTATTTAAAATTAGGTGGTATAATAGGGTTGATAGTCTCAAGGTTCAAAGGTGTCAATCTAGTAGTAGCATGGTGCATTCCCATTGACGTACTACCATCAATGAATTTGATAAATGCTCTCACCTAACAATGCTAATCACGGCAACTACCACCTCTAGATCAATATTGGTGCATGATGACCAAAATATAGTACAAAGTTGTATAACAAGCTCCATGCATCCATTGGCCCTAGCTACCAACTGATGACTCACTCTCCCAAGTAAAAGAATCAGCACTCATGACCCTCTATCATGTTATTAATCCTGACTTGTCACCTATGTACTATAGTTTCAAGTTTTCATTGATTCAGCTCGGTACAGGTCCTCAATATCAACCCCAATTTGTACATATGCCTTTGGGCATCCTCTAATTATTCTAGATATGCAAAGCATGTTATATTTTACTTGTGGAAAGCAAAGCACATAACAGGCTCATCATTACTGCCATGATTGAGCGGTGGATGGATTCCACCCATACCTTCCATCTGCCAATAGGTAAGATCGTGATTACCCCAAGGATATTTGCTGGAATCATCGGGTTAGAGTGCGTAGGTCTGCCAGTCTAATTTGATGCTAGGTTGACATCATCACATTGGTTGTATGGTGCAATATTTGACCTCTTAAGCGTATCGCTCAATGTGAGAGAAGGACACAACATTTCCTATGACTATCTCCAGGAGGCAGTATCGACGGAGAGATTGGAGAGTACTATCTCTGCAAACCAGTATACCCATAGCTTCCTGCTGTATGTGCTGGGGAGTACTCTGTTCAATGATGCTCAAAACAGTGTTCATATGTCAGTACTGTAGGCCCTCTGCGATTTGGAGTCTATCGGGTGGTATGACTGGGGTAGTACCAGTCTAGCCCATTTGATGCAGGGGTTGGATCTTTGCAGTAGGTAGTGCAGAGATCGCTTCATCGACTGCTGGCAAGTTATAAAGGTAAGCAGAATTCTACTGATTCTGTTATTGTAGCGTCTCTTTGAGTCTTACTGACTGTGTATGTTGACCTTGCAGATCATGGCGGATGAGTTTGGGTTGTTGCCAGAATCCAAAATTCCACATGGAGTACCTCTTGGCTTTCCATACATGCAATCATGGAGCATACTATGACGGCAGCTCGATTACATGATGGATGAGTTGAGAGTGCACCTCAACAATTTGAACTGGGATCAGGTAAGAAGAAACAATTTAATTAGCATTAAACTATACTGAAATAGTTCAAGAAATACATGATTCTTGCTGCTTTTGGAATAGGTGCGTCCTGATCCCTGGAGCAATATGTACCCAAGGCCGGAGTACTTGACTAGCTCAATGCGTAAGGATGAACAACACATGTTGTTAGAGAGTCCTGAAGGCAGACTCTTTTATCTGGATGAGCTCATCGTAGACTAGCGTCTAGGGCCAGAGAGTCGAGTGGAGCCTGTTGTACCCCCAAGAGTGATATTCTGGGCATCATGTACTGAGACTGATGTGAGCGCGCGTATCCGTTTCTCGGCTTTTCCAGTTTTACAGGTTTTAACTTTTGAGAAAAACGGGATATGTGGAGTCGCCACCTAGTTTGTTTCTATTAACCCAATTGAATTAACTTTGAAAACTAGGAAATAAAACCTTGGTTTTTCAGAGTTGAAAACATCCTTAGTTTCTTCAGAGTGTGGGTT
>CANYBF010451831.1:0-43276 GCA_948192965.1 Dalechampia spathulata
ATCCCCCTGTTCAAACACATTCAAAAAGGTAATCTAGTAATCATGTTTCTTTGGATTCTGAAATATGTTTTTGTTTAATGTTTATTTCTCTAATTACCTTGAGCCATTTACTTGTTGATCTCTTGAAGCCCGTACAGAAAATGATTGTGTCAAATGTGTGCGACCTGCCATCCTTGAACACTGCTTCGTTGCCTCTTGTACTTTCCAGAGCTGGCAAAACCTTCATACACAAGGCAACAATCACCCTTTAGGAAGACATAAATGAAGCAATTCTAACGTTTTCCAACATGATTAAAGCCATGATGTGCATGCAAACTCATGTGGTGACCCGCAAAACCCAAAAAAAAAAAAACAATTATTATTAGTTGTTAACAGGCTTGCAAGTAAAGAAAACTCATATCTTTCAATCCCATCCCGGGAACAACCGATCTCTTCCAAACAAATCTCAACTTGAAATTTGAAATATGTTAATTAATTGTTTGTAAGATTGTCGTTTTCTTGACCAAGTAATAGAAGTGGGCAACCGCAAGAAGGTTAGAAAATATATATATCAAAAGTCAATATCAACTTTGTATAGCAAGCAATTGAATTTTATAGAGGGCCTATCATTTTGTGTGCAAGAAGGCAACGTAAACTCATGTTTAATTACTTTAAACAAAGAACTCCCATAAAGACTCTACTTTTATAGATTAAACTATTAAACTTTCCTGGGGATTCAACCGCCTTAATTTAATTCATAAAAGAATAATATTTTAGGATAATTTATATGATTTGGACTCATTCAATCAAATAAATAAATAAAAATCTGAAAATAATCTAATAACAGAAAAAAGTCATTGTTATCTGCACTTTAATCCAATTGCTTAGCCAATTCATTACCTGAATCTCTCCGGACTTGATCTTATTAACGGTACCCACGTCGATGACAGGATACTTGCCGTAAGCACCTTTCATGAAAAATGGACCCTCTTTTGCCCTACTTATCCCATACTTGGTCAAATCTCCATAAACAATCTTGCTAAGCAACACCAGCAAGAAGTCCACCAACCATACTGGAAAATACTTCAACATAATCAATCCTATGCGCACCATCTCTCTTGACAGAATGTGAACCTGCATCACCCATCCAATTCGTTCCAACAAATCAATCTTTCTCACTTTCTTGTACCAAGTCAAAGTTGAAAAGTTAGAGAATCGTTCATGATCACTAATGAATGATTTCTCCAAAAAAAAAAAGGAATTAGTCATCCTTTGCAAAAGTTAAAACTAGAGAGTGTTGATCTATTTCATGTTAGATGAAAATGATGGCTTCAAATTCAATCTTATTTAAAAGAAAAAAGAAAAAGAAGGAATATCGTAAATTTACCGGGCTACGAAAAACGATGGAAGTTTTAGTACCATGATTTGCGAGGTCTAAAGCAATCTCCATGCCTGAATTGCCAGAACCAACGACCAAGACATTCTTGTCCTTATAAGCCTCGCCATTTTTGAACTGGGTAGAGTGAAGAACGTGGCCATTAAAGCTATCCAATCCTTCAACTTCTGGTGTAAAACTATCGCAAGCTTCCCCAGTTGCCACGATCAGAAATCTAGCGGAATAATCTTCATAATCGCCAGAACTCTCATTCTTGACCTTAAAAATCCATTTCTTGATGTCATGATCATAAGTAGCTAACTTGACACGCCTTTGGCAGAGAGGAGAAACGTTGAAATGAGAAACGTAGTTATCCAAGTACTGAATGAACTGCTCTTTGGAGATATAAGGAGGGCAAGAAGAAGGCAAAGACATGTGGGGCAACTGGCTGAACTGTTTCTCTAAATGAAGGTGGAGACGGTCGTATGTGTATTTTTTCCAAAGAGAAGCATAGCAATCTTCTCGTTCAAGAATGATGTGAGGGATTGAATGCAGATTCAAACATGCAGAAGTGGCCAGGCCTGCAGGGCCAGCTCCCACTATGAGCGCTACTCCGTCTGTCATTTCCCCTTTTCCTTCTTTCACTTCTGTCGATCAATGTTTTCTTTGTTTTTGGGCGTTGACGAGAGGTTGAAGATGAGCCTTTTACATATATATAGTAAATATTTTTACATTAATCAGATTTATTAAGTAAGATTATTAATTTTATTAAATATTAATGTAAACGTTAAATGGATAATCTTTGTCTTTATTCTTAATTATGATTTCAGTTTTTACCATAAATAACGAAACTCATGTCACTCATCATAACAGGGTTTTTTTTTTTTTAATTTTTTTCCTTTAATTAATAACATTTACCGAAAAAATAAAAATAAAGATCTGTCTGAGTGGTATAAATATCTAACTCTTTTCGGATGGTTTAAAGATGTTTCTGCTTTTATAGATGGACAAAGAAATCTGGTTGCCAACTCGAACTCGGTACACATTGGAGTATACGTGGACCAATTATACAGCACTAAGGTGCCCAATCCATTAACTCAAAATTTTCGATTAATTAATTAAAATATATAATAATTTTTAAAAATTATTTATTATTATATTATTATTATTAAAATTTTAATGTATAGTAAAATACATTATGTTGTCCATTAATTATCCCCTAAATTTGTGCTTAATCATTGTATTAAATTCTTATCAATATTTTTGCTTTCATCTCATCCATTCCTACTCATATGAAAATGCTCATTTATATTTATAAATTTTCATAAAATTTTTTAATTAATACGTAATTATTATGCTTCTAACTTAAGTATTTCAATGAGAAGCATGTTTGGACAGCCTCGTCACCTTTCAAGACACGAACAAATAAACTGATAAATCATAAAAGTAATTAATTTATGCATTAATGGAAATTATGGCTGGGGTTTATGCATACAGCTGAATTGAGTGTAGTTTACATATTGCTATATTTTAGCTAATTAAATTTAATATATTCATCAACAAACAAAGTATAAACACTAATCTTGGCTGATAAATTTTCTATATAATGAACCCTAAATAATTTTATCTTAATCATCATTATCATCGTATATTTAATTTTTTTACAGGAAACAGTATTTTTTTAAATCGCCCTTTATGTCACTGTATAAATAATTCTATTTCCTGATGATTTTTTTCACTTTTTTTTTAAAAAAAAAACATGAGAAGGATCCAATAATATGAAAATGTGAATTATTTCCTGATGACTTTGCCCTCTAAAAATAATTCAATAACATGAAAAACATTTCCATGATAATCGATATTCATATTTATAATAATTAAAATTTGAATATAGATCCTTTAAATTTTCCAAAAATTATTTACATTATTAAATAATAAAATCATTAATATCGGAAAGTTTTTTTTTATATATAAATAATGGTGTTTTAAAATTATAAAATTCCTTCATATTTACTCTAATTAACAGGTGAATTTTCATCATTTTTAATATCATTAAATTCAATCATTAATCCGTAAATGTGTTTATAATTGAAACTTGAAAATAAAGAAATAAAATGACCAGAAATTTTGACGATAATTACGGAGATGATTTCATTTATCATCCTTGTGATTTTTAGCCATGGATTTGCAGGGGAATATAATTATTTATCGTAATTTATATTAATATAAAATAATAATATTTTTTATATGGTAATATTATTATATTTTCCGTTTATTTTTTTATTAATTAATATTTGATTATTTGTATTATATGTTAGCTATAATTATCTAATACATCGTTTATTATAATTTATTTTGCTATACAATAATTATTATTTTAGATATAATTAATAAACAGAGATCTTACTTTTATTTATTATTTATATATCGACGAATTAGAATATCATCATTTTAGAAAGGATTTTTAAAATAATAATTAAAATTTTTTTGGGCATTTTTTAAATTTTTTTTATAACTGTTTTGCATGAAAGGAAAGAGGCATGATGGGGTGATTCTGTATTTTTATAAAAATATAAGGACCTTTTGCAAATATGTAATATTTTTCCATTTTTACCATAAATATGTAAATTTCCGCCAATCCCAATTTCTTTATTTGTTTTTCCTTTTTTTAATTTTCTAATTCGATGTAATAAAAATCTAATTATATCGAAAGATAATTGAATCAACTTCAATATATTGATTAATCAAGTTCTTAATATTGATTATTTGTTACGTTTTATAGAATATATAATTGATTCAAATTTTTAAATAATCACTATTAGGTAAAGCATGAAAAATACGGTGACGTCATAAAAATTTATATAATAAATATTTTATCTCCCAAAATCGATATGTAATCTAAAATCATTTTTGTAATGCTTTAAAATCAATTTTTTCTTTAAAAATTATATATTAACTTAAATATCTGAATTTTAACACCAAAAATACGTACCCCTTTAGATTACAATAGGCCTTTTTATGCTGCTAAAATGGCCCAGGCCTCAAAATTAGGGTCACTGCCCTTATCATCCACCATTACTATTGGTGGATTGAATTTTGATCAGATTTTTAAATAGAATCCTCACGGAATAACATATGAGATGATTTTTTTTTGTAATAAATCTAAAATTAAATATATTTTAATTTTTAAAAATATTTTTCAAAAAATCTAACATGTTTGTCAATTTTTCTAAATGTATTGAAAAATAATATAATTAAAACTGTAATGTAATCAAAACTATAATGTAATGTAATATTATAATCATTCAATTATAATATTTGGATGATAATTATAAATAAAATATAATTTAATCAATATGTTATTTTAAATTATATAATAATGAATTTAAATTTAAATTTTTTTGTTATAATTTGATGTTTAATCTTAGGTTTTAATTTTAATGTTTTAAAGTTTAATTTGATTTTAATATTTAATTCATCGATTATGATAATCAAATCATTATTTTAAATTTTTAATTATATAATTTTATTTTTATGGTTCTATTAATAATCAATTAATTAATTATTAATAAAATGAGTTTAATGTAGTTATAATAAAAAAATATAACGATGAATACATAAAAATTAGTATATAATCAATAATACATTAATTTTACTATATTTGATTATGTAGTTATTCATAAATATATTATATTAAAAAAATTTAATTATTCAAATAATTTAATCAATGATATAATCAAGCAAATTAGAGTGTAAATTACCACAAAATATATGTTTATTTAAATTAAAAAATAATTTAAATAAATCATACAATCAAATAAATTAGTTTCAAAATAGTAAAAAAAATATAATATATACATTAAAAATTTTGGATTAAATAATATAATAATGGAATTTGAAATAAAAGTATGATGGAAGTTTTTGATAAATTATATATACGTATACTCCAATATTAAAAAATGTATTATATTAATAAATTATCTAATTTTATTAGATGATATATTGGTATTGAAATTATTAAATGGAATTGCATTATCATTGTAAAACTCTAAAAAGAAAAAAGAATATTATTAATATGATTTTATTACGTTAAAAATAATTTATTTATTATAAAAATTGAGGAGTGAAAGGGGGGGGACAATAGTGAAGTAATGATTGGAGAGCGGTTCATAATTGATTCAATCATATTTTCCTTCTTACCTAATTTGACCACTTTTCAACCCCATTTTACCTTTCATTCACTCTTTCATCGATATCTATAACATGTGTTTGAATTAAGAATGCCATCATTACATAATCAAGCTTCTATTCAAACTTAATAAGGCTAAAATGCATGTGGGTTTTATCTTTAATAATTGTCACTACACAACACTTGCACCCAGCTCACATATTAACTTTCATGACTATACCATTCCATAAACAAACAGTTATTAGATTCGAGATGGCAATATTTGTATCAGGGAATTCAAAAATTGAGAGGGCATGGAAATGGGGAAGGATTATGTTTCAGGGGAATGGAATTTCACGGACGAGAAAAGGATAAAAGAGAGACATACAACACAAATACAAACAAATCACCATGTGATCCTGCTTATCAATATTTAATAACTAAACATTGTCCTCTACCCAACTTGCAGAGCTGTATTCTCATGTCATTTCCCAATGACCCAAGTCCCCACCACCCTCCTTTCTTACCTTTTTCATGTCTTCATTCTCATAACCTCTCCTTCTTCCTCTGTTTCTCTCCATTTCTACTTTTCACACTCCTTTCTCTTTCTTTCTTTCCTTTTCTCCGTCCTATAATATCTCTCTTTATGCTCATTGATTGAAGTTCCTTAATTGGCCAAGGAGCTTTCTACCATAATTAATGGCTTTCTTTTGCTCATTCTTGGCAACGTTCATGATTTTCATGGTATGTTTTTCTTCCACTACTTCTCTGGCTAAACGAGTACAAGTGCAGTACTCTTCCATATCAGCCGCTCCAGCATTCTTACCTGAAGCTCCCTTATCATCTTCCACCTCTTCTCCACCTCCAACTCAAAGTCTATCGCCGGATATAGAGCCTGTTCTACCTACCACACGAGCTGCAGTGCCTTCTCCAGCTGAGTCATCATCACTGCCCACCATTCCTGCAACTCCAAGCCCTCCAAATCCAGATGTCATCGAACCAGCTCCTGGTCCAGTTTTCGGAATTTCCCCATCTGGGTCATTACCAGATTCTTCTGCAACATCATCTTCAACATATTTAGCTCTGCATTTTCTTGGTTCCTTACTGTTTTGCTTAATGCAGCTTTCTGCTGTATGAGGTACTGCTAGTGGCAGCTGCATTATTGTTAGTAGTGGTTCTACTTTACTTTAATTTATTTTAGCTTTTAACATTTTTTTTGTCGATTTCGTTCTTCTTTTAGTATATAATATGCTATATGGATGTGGAAGTTAGGTGAAAGCATGAATGGAAGTGTGGTATTGCTTGCGAGCTTGTAATAAGATAATTCCTTAAGAAAATTTTATTCAATAAATAAAGTTTCTGGTATTGATAATGTCCTGGAGGAGACGAGCAAAAGAACCTGAATGTTCTGGAGATTACACAACACATTTCCTGCAACTGTAGGCCTTCTGTTTTTACTGTTACCTGTATTCTTTTTATGCAAGTTGAGCCACTGTTTTTGGATCTTTCTTTTTTCAAAAAACATCATATGATTGTCAATAATCAAACTGATGTAAATGCACATCTCCAAGCTGAAAACGATTCCTCTCTGTACTTCCACTCGTGAATTTAATTTTCATTCTTTTCTGATGCACACAAGACTGGAGTATGTTACTTGTCATCAGACTGCTAAACCAAGATCCAGTATTTATATAAATAAAGAAGATTAGGACTACATTGATTTCCTACAAAGTGTTCACAGACACTATATCGGTTTCCTAAATTAAGCTGAAATGATAACTTTGCGATTTATACACTATTCTACATGTAAACTGTGTCTACAGAACAACTTGTTTGGCTGTTATCTAGAGAGCTATGATACTCGCAGGAGAATTTGAAGACCCGTTGAAGAGCTTTCCTGAAAATACTTCCTTCAACTTCCCGAAATCGATTAGGTGGTTCTTTTTCTTTGGTGAAACTCTGGCTAAGATCTTTCTCAAGTTCACATTCTCCAGCTTAAGCACTTCCATGGCTAAACTCAGTTGTCTTATTACATCTCTCTTCTCTTCATCTTTCTCCAGAAGTTGAACCTTCTGAATCATGTTCTCTTCTTCGAGCCTTTTTATTTCTTCCCGGAGCTTCATCACTTCATCGTTGCACACTGCACCTAACTCTTCAACTTCTCTCCCTTCTTTCGTACGCGCAGGTTCCTCGATTTTTCCGTTTCCTTCATCAAGTTGTATTTCATCTTGTTCAGGATCACCGATTTCTCCCAATTCTTCGTCAGGTTGACCATCATCTTCTTGTTCAGGATCAACGATTTCTCCCAGTTCTTCGTCAGGTTGAGTTTCATCTTCTTGTTCCGGGTCATCAACTTCAGACTCAGGAGAATCATCTAAATCATAAGCATCAGAACGGATGTCGTCAGTTTGATCCATCCTACCTACAAACTTGACAGGTTCATATTTGGTCGAAAATGGCAATCCAAGTGTTGTTAGAACTCGATTTCCAGATTCGGGCTTTAACTGGTCATAACGCTCTGCTAATGACCGATGTGTTCTATAAAAATCCTCAACCATGCTAATTAACTCAGGGCGTTTCTTATAATACATCTCTGCACGTTGGGCAAAGGAATCTGCATCTTCCTCTATTAATTTCAGCATTGCCTTTGTCTTCTTGTCTAGCTCTGAGACACCAGAAAACACTTGTTAAAGGAAGTAACAACCCTTCTAAAAGATCTGCAAAAGATCTAATCCTAGAAATAGAGGGGGAAAAATCTGGAACTAATGAGCAACCAGTCAAGAACATTAATATTATACTTGTGGAAACTTACAGCTGTAGCTCAAACTTGTTTGAAGTCGCAAAGTATCAGTCACAACTAACTAATAACTACTTCAAGCACCATAATAAATAAAAAGAAATTAGTAATGAACTTTAGACACTATCAACATCTCAGGTTGACCCTGCCAAAAAAGCAAGAAAAAGAAAAGGAAGAAAAAACAACGATGCCCCAAAAAGGTTTCATGCAGGCAAAAGAATAAGCAAGTCCAAAACAAGTGCATGGTCCTACCGGAAGAATTCTCATATTGTCTAAATATTATACTTGCAGAAGGTTGCTTTACATGACTTAACTATAGAATTTTGGGTCCATACTATTATTAGGTTATAATGAGGATCTTAAAAACTTAAAAAAGTGCCTAAAAGAATATTAATTCGCTGAATGAACTTGCAGAGACCATTCTCAAAAGTAAATTGAAAAACAACTGCCAGTAATTTCTTATTTCATGTGTCCCTCTATGTGAAGAAGGACTAGGTCATGACACCAGTACAACTCACAACTGCAGATGGCAGATTCTCTCGTTTTATCTTGAATTGATGCGGTCCATGATCATCTGTGAGCCCAGGAAACTATCTGCAGCTATCTTCGCTCAACAGTTTTTGCAATGTTATTATTAACATCAGAAATCAGAGAAACTACAGAATAAATCGGTAATTTCATGAAAATGAACCTTTTTTTTTATCCATATAATCAACCTTCACCTACTCATGATCAACATCTCACAAGCCTTATTCGAAACAAAAGCACATCTACATACACCCATGATTTTTCAAACTCTGAATATTTTGAAATAGTTGTTTTTTTATTTAGTTCATTATTTCACAGTACATTAACATGAAACCACTGCTTTGCTTTAAATTTCTCAAGCAATTGTCAACCTACTAGTAAAGTCGCATGCATAAAGATCTAGCATATTTTCAATGTGCTTTGTATCACGAGGCTTACTCATAAAGCAACAGTATCTGCATTGCATCCCAGCGAGAAGAACCAAAGGAAAGAACAAAAAACGCGGGGAAAATAAATAATCAGCCAGCGGGAGCAGCGTGACCATCCCTGGTGGAACCTTCCTCTGACCCTACATATGTATGCAAGAACAGAACGTACAAAAACCTCCTCTTGGGATTTGGCACAGGACTTTTTCAAAAACATTACGATAATAACTTAATAGTATTCATCAAGTTAGTCTCTATACAGTCCAGAAAAGTCCGTACTAATACTGCAATTTTCTAACTTCTCTCTCTTTCCTGTTTCACCCAGTTACTTCCGTTTCTGAAAAATCTAACATCTGGTAAGTCTAAGTCTCATAATTAAGTCTATTGCAGTAACACAAACCCAACAATGTTAGAACCTTTGTATAATCACAAGTAACTAAAGAGTCAATACCTGAATATGTATAGAAAAAGATTTAAAATTAAAGAATCGTTCACTCATAAAAAATCAAGGCTGCAACCTTCAAGAAACCTCAATCAAGAACAAAGGACAAGAACGAATAAAGAAAATTAAAAGGGATGGGTTAGAAAGAGGTATGCACCGCCAATAGTGGATCGTAGCCACGGAGAGCAGAGTGAAGTCTGGTGAGAATCAAACCACCACCAGTGTGAACCTTCTTTCTTTGTTATCTGCACCATTTTCTTCTTCTCCTTCTCCTTCTGCTGTGTAACCCTCTCTTCTTCAACCCCTATTTTCAACATCCCACAAAACAAATATACGAATCAATTGAACAAACCTTCAAATTTATTCTCTCTTAAGGGCCTGAAGTCCGCAGAAACCAACGAGCGTTACCTCTTGAGGCTATTGTCTTATTAGGGAGCGAATCCAAGACAAAACGCTTGAGGAATAGACATTTTTAGTCATTCTCAGATGGGGAAACTAACAACAAGTGGAGGCTAGTTTGGTCATTGCGACCACTAAAATCAAAGTGGGAAACTCCAAAATTTTGAAAAAAACACGCAGAATCACTGCTTCAAAATAGCTGTTTAAAAAAAAAACTGCTTGAAAATCGAAAGTAACAAATCTTTCCAAAAAACCAAAGAAAAAACAAGAAACATGAAATCCGCAACAGATTTGGGTAGAAGTAAACAATCACAGCAAAATTTGAAAAATCTAAAAGCCCATGGCATTAGAGGTGCAGTGACAGAATGACAGGAACGAACCTGAGCAGGCTTGGAGGGACTGCGATGGAGTCTCTCAATCTCTGCTTCGATGATGCTACGATTCGCTTACCAGTAGCTTAGAAGAATTAATACTACTAGTCTAGAAGAGAGTGTAATCGTTGGGCCTGGGATTTTCTTTAATTCTTTTATACAGAGTTCTCCTCCAACAAGGAATAGCCGCGTGTAGAATTCACACCATGGAATGAAGAAAGCCGATGGTGCGTGTGGTTTGAATGGAGGCCAGTCTTGCAACGGTCGAATTGTGGGTCAAAGGGTCACGTAAAGCTTGCCATTCTTGTATTAATGCAAATAAGGTAGGCCCACATAATGAGTTGCCCAAATTAATGCAATAATCTTGAAAAAATCCCACCATTAGATTTCATTTCTTTATATTTCTGGTTACTTGCCCATTTCCCCATGCTTTTCTTTTCCTCCAACATATTTTACCAAATTATAGTATTATATTATAATTGAAAAATGAGATAATTAGATTCTTATATTATACAAACGATGGATTCCAATAACTATATTCGTGTGAGGTGAAACTAATTACATGTAAACGCTCGGAATCCTGTTTAGAGCATGCTTCTTGTTTATGTGCAGTTTTTAAGTCCTAGTTTCCTCTGCCTCTTCCCAACTATCAGGGCCGGATCCCGCGAACCCTCTTCCCCCGAACACAGGTCGCATCATCGAATCATCGAATGTTCGCCAGTAATAGTGGACGGTGTTTGTCGGTGTTGTCAGGAGCATTCGTAGACTTGATGGTCGAGGGATATCGTCGCTACCCATGTCGTCTTCTGGATCTGTTTCATCACCGTTGGAAAGAAGAGATGAAGAAAGAGATTTCAAGTCTGTAAAATTTGCTATATCAGATGGCAACAAGCTGTTGGGCAGTTTACTTGGAAACAGCACTCTTATCAGAGGCTTAGTCATCAACCCAAATACCTAAAAGACAAATGACGAATATCAGAAAATTTTTGTCGCTTTAAAACGAGATCAGATCTGTCATTGTTATCAAAAATGACATGACCGCTCGCTAAAGAGGCCAAATATCCACCGTCAAGTGGACTTCAGAACGCGTATGCTAATATATGATGCTGAAAATGGTAAATTGGCCGACTTGTGCATCAGGGGCCGAGCCATGAGAAGAATGCTCCAAACGGCTGCCGATTTATTGCCATGGTGCAATTGTCATGATATGCAAGAGAACCCAGAAAACTAGCATACGACGTCAAGCATTCAGATAAACATCATACGTACTAATTACTGTAAAGAAGCTTGGAGAAGAAACGGTTTTAACCAGGGGTAAGTCCTTACCACAGTGCTGAAAAGAACAACGGAGATGGTGCTGGTTATCATAATCGCATTTCCTGGAAGTTGAGTATGCCCTGACTTGGTAAACTGCACGGATAGCATTATGAAAGATTCAATACATAAAAGCATGATAATGAATCCGGTTGCAGGATTCATTTGAATGATTTAACTTACAGCAGAATAGCAATTACCATGGACTAACTAAAGCTTTTCGCAAAATTTACCTTATTATAAGCAAGGGCCATAGATACGGCTCCTCGCATGAGTCCAGCCCACCATATCACAACCTGAAAATCAGGAAGTTTAATGACTCTTATTGGTATTAAATTTGGGATGACAACTTAAAATTGTGAGGCAGGATATGCAGACCTGCTGCTTTAATCCAACCCTGTCACCTGGAGAATTCCTGCTCAAATTGGACACGAAGGACAAAGGAAATATAAAAGCAGCTCTTCCAACAAGAACAAGCCCCAGAAGTATAGAACTCACGCCTACAGACGTACCAGGACTACAAATAAAGCATAAGGTCAGAAGATGCTGCTTGCAAACGGGAAACTGCAAATTTTGAGATCATTTAGCAGAAGATAATGTCTAATAATTTCCCGCCAAAATGGAGAATTTTGGATTACCTCTTGCTCACAAATTTCCACTTCTCCAAGTCCAAGGCATCCATACCAACATATAAGAAAATGAAAATTTCTGCGATAAATGATAGTGTCGCAAAAGCATGTCTGCAGGAAAAAAGTGAGTGAAATGCAAGCGAGTTTTAGTTGCACAGCCCATAATGAGGAAAGCAAAAGAAACATAAAGCAATATTAACTTTTATCTCCTGAATTACCTGGTAGTGATTCTCGAACTTTCAGTCACGTTATGCCAAGTATAGTGCGACATGACTATTCCACAGAAGAATATGGTGAGAATTGCACTCAAATTGAACAGCTGGACGTTGAACAAATAGCAAAATTTTGTCAGTAGAGCTGAAAGTAAAATGATCCCTGAAAGCTTGATGATCATGAAGATAATTGACGAGGGATTCATAGCTGATAGCAAGTTGAGAGAATCCTCACTTCAGCCATGATATAGGAAAGATAAGCCATCAGAATCATCATCGAAACTTCACGGTCGGTTGAGTGCCTGAGATGTTCAAAATTTAGCTCATTCAGTACAAGACAGGAAAACTATGGCAGATGTTCCGCTACAATGCTAAATTTGATTAAAAAATGACCGAACTTACCTGTCTTGATATTACGATAAGGATACGCAATTGTCAAATCATATGCAGAAATCCCACAAGGATCATAATCCAAGGTATTGAATTCATGTACATACAAACAAGGAGAAGAAGCACTTGGTAAAAAGTACCTGCCAAAGTACAACTTTTTGGTGATGAAAGCACATACTAATCCAACCTGAGCACGAAAGGAAGTGTTAGAGAAGATTAACAGTTTTTAAATGCATCTGGGATGTATCCCAGAAGTTAATACGAGGTAATAACGACAACTTTTATATGTATCCCAAGTGGTTTATGGTCAGACCGAGGCCCTGCTGAAATTACTGCTGCAACAATGAAGTTGTTGCAGGACTAGGAAAATATCCAATACGAACATCAAATATAAATGTGTAAGACGAAGGTGAGGAACGCACCACGACCCCAAGCAACGTGCTGGTTACAAACAAATACAAGAAATCGCCAAAAAGCTTCATAGCAATGCTTGAAGTGATGTGGGAAAGGTCAAATCTTTGGATTGCATTGAAGAGTACCACAGATGTGGCATCATTTACCACGCCTTCCCCGAAAACTAGACTGTACAGCAAAGGCGTTTCTTCCTGGTTGAGCACCTGGTCATACCAAACAGAAAATTATGCCACGTTATATATATATCAGCTCTTCGTATATCTGTATAGCCTGGAAAATATTCAAACCTGCAAGGTGCAAACAGAATCCGTGGCTGAAAAGATTGCTCCCAGTGCTAAACGAAAGAAAGGAACAGTTGGTTAAGAACTGTAAGACAAAAACAAAGATTCAATTGCACAAATTCATTAACTGCAAGAAAAAAATTGTTCTGATAGCACGATAACAGCTATGCTACATTAGACCATATTGTTTGCAACAAGGGAAAGCGGCAAACAAGCACAGAACCATTTAGAATCTTGGAATTTCGAATTCTAATCACAGTGAATACAAAAACTTCTACATGCTAAGTTTGAGACAGTACCTAAATAATCCACAGTGTCCAAGAAATCAATGCCTAATTTCTTGAACAAGTGTTCTGAACCTGAGGCAATGATTAAAAGTTTTAAGGATTCATCATAAACCAAGAAAAAAGAACTGCTTCATGACAGTTCATGATTAAATAGAAACATAATATTAGCAACATACCCAATGATACAATGGTAAATGAAACCAAGGTCCCAGCAACACCAAATAACATGATTGTGATGAAGTTTCTGAAGAACTGTTTTTTCTTTACCTGGAAACTGTTAACTCCAGTAATTATTACATCAAATCCATCAGATTAGCAAATAAAGAGAGAGAAAATAAACAACGGTGTACTTATTATACTACTTACCCAGCATTAAATATTATAGGTGGAAGAACATATGTGAAGAAAAGCTCTTCATTGAATAGAAAAACGTGGGAGCTCTTTCCTTTGGTAGATAACAGGATTATAAACCCAGTACATAAGCCCTGCAAAAAGATTATAACGAACAGCTTGAAACTCAGTGTCATGCATGAAAGAATTTAACGAATGAACTTACAGTGACAAGGGCAGTGATCGACTCGTTTAACCATCGATTCTTCTCAAAAAGATGACCAATCAAAATGCAAGCACAGAGAAGAGCCACGAACAAACTCAATGAATCAATACTCGATTCATGAGGTCCTGATTTTATCCCCAGTCTCATAACCGGTATCAAGCCTGAACTCGTCATCTTATCAAATTAACAAATGAAGTTCGCCGCGTTCAGAGTTATTCATGGAAAAACAAACAAACAAACAAACAAACGGGAAGTTTACGATTTTTTTGAGAAAGCTTAATAGCTAAGCTATAAGAATGTGGCTGTAAACCTTGAATTTGCAGGGAAGCATGTTTTAGGAGGAACAAATAGCTTACACAACACACGATAAAGATAGAAAAACAGAAACAGGTGGAAGTAAAGTTTTGATTTTTGAGAGTGATGGAGGAATTTGATTCCTACAAAAAGGGAAGGAAACCGCCAAACTAATGAATCCTTGTACTTGACTTTTATTTATGTTATGAAGTTGACCATGGTTTGCTTTCACTTCAGATGATTCAATTCAATGGATGAGCAGTTTCTGATAAGCCATACGCGTACAAGATTCAATAATGCTTGAAGCTGGCCATGGCCCTTTTATTAAAAGTCGATTTACAGGTAGCTTTAGCATCTGAATATTTATAAAAGCACATGGTAAAGGAGGCAGAGCTTTAGCAGAAAGCAAACCGAACATTTCTGTGTAAAGTTTATGCTAAATGTCGTTTTAATGCAAGTTATGTCGTTGTCTTTTTAGTGGTTGGTAGAGTAAATGAGATTTTCTTTATTTTAATAATTTAATTTTTAATTCATTTTATAGTTCTATTTTATTATCCAAAAAAGGATATTTTTCAGTTTATAAAAATAAAATATTGTTATTTTTCTGAACGTAAAAAAAATATATATTTTTTTGCATTAGAAAAGAAGTTAATGATAAATTATTTAACTTTCTTGTTGACGTCGTCCATTTTCGGTTATGAAGAATCCGAACCCGAACCCGATTACGAAAAAGAGAAAAAGGGAAAAAGAAAAAAAAGAAAAGGAAATTTCTGGTCTCCTTTGTCCTCAGCCCTGGCCTTATTACTGCATCCCCCACCTCCACACACCACACTCCTTACCAAACCCTAATTTCTTTCTTCTTCCCTCCTCTAATTTCGTTGCTTTTGACGAGTCATAGGTTCTGACTGCAATGCTTCTTCATTTCTGTTTTCAAAGATTCAATCTTTCTACTCTGTATATCCATTTCCGTTCTCGTTTTTTTAAGTCGGCGTCTCTTAATGTTTCTGTACAGTTATTAAATTAATTGGGAATTTCTGGTTGATTTTTACTTTTTCTTTGATAAAGATTGATTGTTTCAGGGAATTGATTATCTGAGTTTAGATCTGAATCTAGGTGATATTTTTTGAGTTTTTCGTTTGGTTTCCTTTTTTCAAGATAGGCTGGAGATTGATCTTCGCATTTTTAGACCACTTGACTGCCATTTTCCATTAAAGTTTTAGCTGGGGTTTAATTAAATCGATCGTGCCAACAAGCTTCTGCTTGTAAAATAGATTGTGCTTTTTCCGCTTATAAAAATGTGGATGTGAGGAATTTTCTGAGGGCCGGAAATTGCAAAAGGTAGCTCTTTTAATTATATTCTTGGGTGATTTATGTGAGGGTCTTCAGAGTTGAGAATTTACGAGGTCAAGAAAGATGTCTTTTAAGAGCATACTTCAAGACATGAGGAGTGAGTTTGGGAGCATGTCTAGAAAAGGTTTTGATGTAAAGTTTGGATATGGAATGCGATCCAGGTCGCAGAGGGTGGTTCAAGATAGCTCTTTTGTACCTGTTGATGCCTTTAAGCAGAGTTGTTGGGCTAATATGCCTCCTGAGCTTTTAAGGGATGTTCTGATGAGAATTGAAGCTTCTGACTCTACTTGGCCTTCTCGAAAGAACGTGGTTGCTTGTGCTGGTGTTTGCAGAAACTGGAGAGAAATTATGAAAGAAATTGTCAAAACTCTTGAAGTTTCGGGCAAATTGACATTCCCCATCTCCTTGAAGCAGGTTTCTGTTATTACTCTTCTTTTGCAAGTCTTGTACCATAATGTTCACATGTTAGTCTCATTGTCATTTTTATTTCATGATCAAATGTAGATTATGATTATCTGTCACTGTAATAAAAAGTTACCGGACTGTTCTCTTGATGAAAGTTTTGTCATCTTATCACTTCCATACCGCTTTTAATTTAAAGTAGTTCATATTACTGTTTCTGCGTATTATAAAACCATTACATGGTGTTCCTTTACTTTGCTAGCCGAGAATCTTTGACAGCATTCGAGGAAAAGAGAGACGTGGATTGGGAGAATCTTTTTCACATGTTAAAGATTCCTAATGGCTGATTTTCTGCTTCCTTTTGATATCATGAAGGCTGCGCAGGTTTGAATTGGAGAAATGATGCATGAGATGCTTTTGCATGAGCAGTGCACCCCCTCTTTGTTTTCTGATGAATTTGATAGACCAAATATAGTGGCATATGATAGTAAAAATGTAGAGCTGGTCTAGCTTTAACGTTCATGCACTACAATAGTTGGATTGGCAACTGGACATGCTATTATATATTTTGGCTTTTCGTGGAGTATGTTGCAATGCGATTGTGTGAACTTAATTAATGAAAAACTTCTACTTCAGCTTTTTAAAATATTTTCCCTTTAATCTTATAGCTAACATGAATGTCCTTGGGTCATTTTGTTTGGCAGCCTGGACCAAGGGATACTCTTCTTCAGTGCTACATCAAACGGAATCGTAGCAATCAAACATATTATCTTTACCTCAGCCTAAATCAAGGTGAATGAACAACTAAATCCTATTTTCTTTACCAATATATTTTCTCATACATTGATAGAATTTATTGTTCTGTCTGAAAAGTGCCGCTGCTGCAATTGAATCAGTTTGGTGTCTACGGAGGGTTGGTTCCTCTCTTGAAAGTATTGGAATGATAGGAATTTTCTTTTTACGTTGCAGTTTCCCTTTCTGTTGCTAGTTGTAACTTGTAAATTGTGTTGGCTTATTTTGTTATGTGCAGCTTCAAATGATGATGGTAAGTTCCTTCTTGCTGCACGGAGGTGCAGACGTCCCACTTGCACAGATTACATCATCTCTTTAAACTGTGATGAGATGTCTAGAGGGAGCAACGCCTACATCGGAAAGCTAAGGTATTTTCAGGTTAATCATGTGAAGTATCATATTTTCCATTTTTTTACCTAGTAAAATTTAATGAATCTATGTTCTCTATCACAGATCAAATTTTTTGGGAACCAAATTTTCTATATATGATGCACAGCCCCCAAGTACAGGTGCAAAAGTCAGTAAATGTCGCTCCACCTGGATGGTTAACATGAAACAGGTCTCCCCCAGGGTACCTGCAGGGAACTATCCTGTAGCACATGTCGCATATGAGTTGAATGTCTTGGGTTCAAGGTAAGGTGGCATTCCCCAATTCAATTGAATATATGGAAAATCACACCTATATATGGTCAAGAAGATAATACGATAGCAGTGGATTATAATATTCTCTTTTGCCATTAATTTTACTGGTTTGGTTATCATGTGACATATATGGTCACAAACGTTGTTTGATAACTTAAATTTCAGAGGACCGAGGAGAATGCAATGTGTTATGGATGGCATTCCTGCTTCTGCCGTTGAACCTGGAGGAGTGGTCCCCACACAGACTGAATTTATACCCAGCAGTTTGGATTCCTCACCTTCACTATCCCTTTTTAGATCAAAATCTGCCCGCACAGGTAATTTTCTGTCGGGTCCTTTGTCTAGTAGTAAAGATGGAATGTTAGTGTTAAGGAACAAGGCTCCCAGGTGGCATGAGCAACTCCAGTGTTGGTGTCTGAACTTCAACGGGCGGGTGACAGTTGCTTCAGTTAAAAATTTTCAGCTGGTTGCTTCGGTGGAGAATGGAAGTGGCAGGCAAGATCATGAGGCTGTCATTCTCCAATTTGGAAAGGTTGGAAAGGATGTCTTCACAATGGATTATCAGTATCCAATTTCAGCTTTCCAGGCGTTTGCTATTTGCCTCAGCAGCTTCGACACCAAGATTGCTTGTGAATGACTGGCAAGCAGGTGTGAACTCCAGTGGCATAATTGGTTCTATTTGTTTCTACATTTCATGCAAAACGAACTTTTATCTGGCTTTTGCTGTTTGTGCTCTTCTGTACCCTTGCTACGCTGCTTTCCCATCTGACATGTATCATCTATTTTTCACAATCGTAGTTTGAGAGTCCGGTAGCTTTATGGTTACCTGCTGTGTGATTTTATCATGGCTTTAAGCGTAGTTTTACCAGATTGCTCTTCTCCTGTGACCTGGATTAGGAAAACAGTTTCCCTTGGAGTATTTCTTTTTATCCCGAACCCTGAAATTACTGAAATTCCTGAATTATTTTTGACAGAAAATCACACGTTGCAGGTACATTAATTGCAGAGGCATTCTGCCAGAGGAAGGAAGCTTCCAGACAGCTAAATCTACTTCCTTGTAATTGCCTTGTGAAGAGTTGCGGTCTTAATATTTATCTTTTATCTTTGCAATGTACATATCAACTTGTCACAGCTTGAGCCAACCACACGCACTCAAGTAGGTTTTGCAATGGTTGACCTACATGGTTTTGCCCGAGTATTAGACGCTTGACACCTTAACTGGGAGGAGTTGGCCGAAAATGATTCAACTACTAGATCGTAGCTCGAAGGCAATGAGTACTTTGAATGTTGGTCTCCTGCCTACCACTAACTTGTAGCCTTGTAATTTTATCCTATTGTTGGGCTGTTAGAATTCGCCAGTTCCGAATGATTGTTTAAAATGTACTATATGATTTCTTTTAGACCTTTTAAATCTATCGGAGAAGTTTCATGTTTCGAGCAGATTGATGACTTGGGAAAGATGACCCTCATCCTCCTTTGCTTTGTTTTTTCATTGCGTTGACAGTACTAAATGCCAAGCTTGAAGCTTTGCCGTAAATTCGAAGCAAGTTTCAAGATATTCTCAAGGAATCCATTTGTGTTATTGGCTTTACCTATTATCAGGAGCTAAAATTATTTGAACCTGTACAAAGCAATAAGATGGATAGGTTGCTGGAATGTGTTAATTGTTGCATTTTCTCAGGATGTCGATCTTATGAGTTGTTAATAAGACGCTGCTGTTTGGATTCTTAATCTTCCTTTAAAGACGAGCATTGTATCTCTAAAAGTAACCATGGATAATTGATGATCACGTTTGCATTCAAGTAAACATTAATAATGTAATCACAGGACGTTGAGTTGATTGGCGGATCTACAAACTAGACTAATCTTTCATGATTGCATGCAAGAGGGAATATAGTAGAAGAAAACGAAAGGGGTTATCGACCCCCAGAACAGGATCAAACCGATGATCTGACCTCAAAACCCATGGCAACTAGTGAATCAGAATGGTGGAGGTCCAGGCCGAGGTCCGGGTCGAGGTCCGCCAAAGCAATCTTGCACCAGCCAACAGCAACAGAGGCAGTAGAACCTGCAAATTTACAACAGTTATCCAACAATCATCCAAGCTCACGCACAAAATATTTTAGCAGGACACACTCACAATGAAGAAATCATGCTGCATATCCCTTCTGCACACCCTCCCAACAAGCCACCTGGCCCCATAAACCCTCCAGGACCTCCAGGTCCCCAGCCAGGACCTCCAGGTCCCCAGCCAGGCCCTCCTGGACCCCATCCAGGCCCTCCAGGTCCCCATCCAGGCCCTCCTGGACCCCATCCAGGCCCTCCAGGTCCCCATCCAGGCCCCCCAGGACCCCAGCCTGGCCCTCCAGGTCCCCATCCAGGCCCTCCAGGACCCCCGCCAGGACCTCCGTGCCCTCCAGGTCCTCCTGGTCCTGGTCCACCAAACATTCTAGATTGCTCAACTGGTATGGATCTCTGCCACAACCTCCCTAGGGGGATTTCGTCGTTGGAAACTGAGATTCAAACAGCACAAACAGACAATCACTTCTGAAAGAACTTTTTTTAAAAAAAAAAAAGAAGATATTTTTTCGTTTGGCTTAGTCTCGAAGGCAGAAAGTATATGAAACTGAGTTGTTCATAGCATGTAATAAGAAAATCCTGAAAAATAAATAATCGACTCGAAAACGAGGACTGAAACCTGCCATTCAAACTACCCATGGATGCAACTACTGTTCTTCTTTTACTTTGACCTACCACTATCCACTTTCATTTTCATTCCCCCGATTCTGTTTATTTTCTTTCTGCGGGCTTTCTCGGTGCAATGTAGAGTATTGGGCCACCCATCCCCACCAAATTCAATACTCTTATCATTTGTGATTGCCTCAGAAATATATCAAAAGGCCCTTCTGATTCTATTCCTCTGGGCTTGTAATGACAATAGCTAACTTTTCCTGGATCCCTGAAGGCAAAAAGAAAAAAAAAAAAAGAAGAAGAAAATAGTGTAAAATTACCCAAAAAGGAAATGTCTTTTGAGTATTAGTATAATTATTTTTTGAAAAAACTGTAGTTATGTGATTTTCTGTTGATCAAACTATGGTCAACCTGTTAATTCCATGAGGTTTAAAATCAAATTATTTATGGATCAATAAAAAAATTGCATTTATGATATTATAAAAATGATCAAAATAATATGATATAGCATATTTTTTTAAAAACATGATACATAATATATATATATATATAAGTAAACAACTGAGCATTAAAAAGTTAACAACTGGATTAATAGTGATTAAAATGCAAATATTATAGAAGAAGAAGTGTGGTTATTTGTAACAAGAGAATTTAGAATGGGATGTGTGAAGCAGGAATGAAAGTTACATCCCATAAAGAGAAACGTGATAGGAAGGAAGCAGCCATCACATCCAATCCAGACCATTTGAGCCGATTTTGTTCACAACTACTTCGGCCTAACTTGCGGGCAAATATGTCTTGTAATTTTGGAAAATCGAAAAAGGATGAATCGAGGAGGAATTCAAAGAGAAAAAGGGAGTGATTCCTGACAGCAATGTAGGCAGAAGAAGCCATATGGTGGCAGCCCAGTATGATATACGTATAATGAAAACCTGTTGGATGTTCAACAAGTTTTGACTCGAGAAAAGAAAGAAAATAAATAATATAATGTAAAGAATGGAGGCAATACGGTAAGAGGCAACAGAAATGGGGCTTTCACCCGGGTCATGAAATGTCTGCCTCTGGTGAATGAATGGCACTACAGTAAAAAGAAAAGGCCAAAACTGGTCCCGGGATTTTTTCTGGAAATATTTACTTGTTGGGTGGTGGTGGTGGTCCATCCAGCCTTTTGCCTTCATTTATGGCCAAAAGTGGCTTAATCAATGAAATTTCTTTCAAGCCCTTGGATTATAGGAACCTCTCCCTCCTGCTGCTGCTGCTGCTGGTGTGTTCTTCTTTCATGCTTTTGGGGATTTGGGTGATCGTGGACCATCTGGACCATTCAATGAAGAGAAAAGAAACGTAGAGGCCCATGATAATAACTTCTCAAAATCCTACCTATGGAGTCGATAAGTCAATAATGTGAGAGATCACCAAACTAACACTGTTACGTGGCACCAAATATGGAGTTAGTTGCCATTAAAAATGGCAGATGATGTCTGCTCATTAAGGATTTATTTATTTATATTTTTTTATTTCTGGTTCCAACTTGCAGCTCTCCCTCCCCATTTCATGTGATAGTAGGTGTCAAGTCTTTCGGCTTGGAGTTGATAGATGGCATTTATTAGCCTTTTATTGGTTACCCTTTTCCACCTTTTGATTTCCCCTTCTTTCTTTCTTTCTTTCTTTCAATCTATCTATCTAACCAGATTTCGGTGGCACGGTCTTGTTCATATCTCATCAAACGAAACCCACTTCCTTAACTCCTCAAGTACACTCCCTCCATTTAATTTCTTACATGTCTGCAGGTATCCGATTCAACTCAACTACTGGGTTTCGTCTCATTATTAAATTATCCAACGTAAAGCACATGTTGTGAAGTTGAAAAATAAGGCCTATTTTCTTAGATTTAAGCTGATCCATGATTAGATAAACCTGAAATATTAAATGGTAATGCAACAGAAAAGAGTAGCAGCAAAATTTGACCCTGAAATCCAACGACTGATGCATGCCGAGGCTAAACTTGGCATCTAGTGGACGGAACTTTCTTGCCAGGAAAAACAAAAAACAAAAGAAAGACCGACCAAAAAGAACACCAACATCTCCCTTTTCCCGCAAGAAATCAACTTCCTGAGATTAAGATAGGTAATTTCCTATTACCCATTTCATTATTCTTGGTCTTATTGAGTCTGACAGGTGTCATTCCATCCATGAATCATACCTCATCGGGATTCTTGATCCATTCTTTCCATTCAAGCATATGATTAGTTAACCATGCAACCTAAACTTGACCTAGTAATGGCTGCCACCAAAATCTTCGCCTTTTCTTCTCTCTTTCTCTTAGGTATTAACTCAGTCATGTCACCGAGAGAGATATATCCATCCCGTTGAAACTGGGCAGATCCGTTTTCCCCATTTTTCTTGTTTTGCATGGATAATCTCGTCCATACTCGTACAATGAATCTAGAAAACTTACGTCCCAAACCATTTTTAGGGTAAGTTTCATCTAAAATGTTTAAGTTCAAACAACACATGTTGAAAGTTCATACCATATATCTTCTGCAATTACAGAAAACAACCCACGATAGGGTTCATGAATGGATCCAATTCCCCTACGTGGAATCATAACATTTGCTTCGTAGAATGAAAGTTAACGAAATTACGTAAAAATTCAATAACAAATGTCATTTTACATCACTTTCGACCATGAAAACGATGGTTAACGTCATTACACGGTACATAGAACGTGAAAACATCGACTCCATAACAAGATAACATCTGCACTTTAATGAGCAAATATATATTTATTTCAAAGTTGTTCTCCAGGATTGCAGATGAATTTCCAAGATGGATCCAAACACATAGAAGATGATACAACTGTGTCAATAAAGAGTATTAACCTTCTTACCAACCCAGATAGAGTTCATAACTACAGATATGTCGCATCTTTCTTTTTGACATTAAAATAAATATGGATTAAAAAATAAAAATAATATTAATTTAATTGGAGTCAATTTGATTTTGAAAATCAGAAGGCTCTCGCGGTAGGATAGAGATGACTAGAGAGTGGAGGCCGGCAATAGGGGGGCAGACTTTCGTGGCTAACACCATCCCATTTATCCACTGATAATGGCAGTTCCCCCCCACGCACATGCATAGCAAGTCTGGACCAAATACGGTGTAGTTTTGGACTATTTGTTGTCGCTTTAGGTTTGGTTTTCTTGGCAGACAAATCTGGCAATATTAGGACTTCCATTGCCCAAATGCCTCCTCTTCGATATTGTTTTCCTGCTGCGGCTTGTTTTAAATTTCATTAATTTATAATTTTTTACATACTTATATTTAAATTTACGTATTAATTTCATATTATTTTTATTTTTAATTAGCATGTATTTAATTAAAAATATGCAATATGATCTAATAAATATAATCTGTCAATATCCATTAACAGTAGATCCTTTTTATTAATTTCTTTGAATTAAATAATATATACATATTCAAAGGACAGAATTTGGAGTTGGATGAAATAATCAAATCAAAGGAAATCCATAGAGTATGATACATTCACTGAATATATTATAAATTATTAATTATCATGGATTGAAAAGATATTATTGGATTGATCTTGCCAACCTATGGAAATCATTTTTCTTCAATAATCATGACAGTCCACAGTCTTTTCCATGTACAAGACATTAATGTTATTTTCTTAAAACAGTATCCAATTTTTATTTATGTGAAGTCATGAATTAAGGTTGACGAAGCTTAGATATCATATCATATATATCAATAGTCATGCATGCATCAGACACGAGTTCATAATAATCATAAAATGAAATAAATTAGTAATTTTACTGGTTAATTATATTAATGCATGATTTTGGAATTATTGTTATTATTATTATTATTATTATTATTGGTAAATGAGATCCTTAGCATGTCAAAGCAAAGATCTTGTAATGATTGGGTAAATGTTCGTTGTTTAACTTTTAGACTTGCAATATCCATCCTTCTCCACCAAAATTACCTACTAATTACGGTGTCGTTTGCATAAACAAAAGTTAATTATGATCAGTATGCTGCTTATGATATTAATCTTTCCATACCCAATAATTGTAAAGAAAAGGGTAGTAGATTAATGATTTATAATCACCTAATTATGCATATGTAGCTCTAGGGAGGAGAAGTTGGAATCCCTCTGCTTATAATTAATCCTCCTTTTTCCTCTCAAACAATGCTGGCCATATATCTTTTCCTTTTCCCTTTCCCCTCTGTTAAAAAAATTAATGAATATTTTTTAAAATTATCAATTAATAAGATAAAAATTAGAATTATTCAGTGAATGAAATGAATGTAAAGGCAGAATGGGTTGATACTTTCTTTATATTGATGGGGATGGTGGAAGAGGAAGAGGAAGAGGAAGAAGACACGTACATTATCCTAAAAGGCAGGAGATGAATTTTGATGTAAAGGGTCAGGAAATAAAAAGTCTCCCATTAATATCGAGCTTGTGAGCATGGCATATAGATAGGTAGATCTTTAAAATATTTGCAAATTATTTATTTATTTTTTTAAAAAGAAAAAGGACAGCTTGGAAAATAAATAAATAAATGATATATAATAACTTGAACAAGGAAAAGGAGTCGATAAAGATGCGGTCCAAGGGGAATATCAACATTGAAAATGAGATTCTTTAATATTATTATTCACTGTGGTCCTATTTATATATATATATGTATACATATATATAAGCCCTTCTTCCTTTTCTTTCTGAAATCTCAATTTTCCCAGCCTTAATTATATAATTTCAATAATTAACATTACTAATTATTATTTGGAGATCACATGGTTTGCTCCAAATAATGCATACGTTGGTGTGTGTGATCAGTGGCTTCAAATGACTGTCTCTCAATTATTAAACTTCAGGTGATTATTAAAGCTTGAAAGTGTTTCAAACTCTCCATTCCCATTTGCAATTATCATGGCAATAATAATAATAATAATAATAATAATCCTTCTTTCGCTTTTTATTGATTTATTTTCATTTTGTCTGATCTTAATCAAACGAAGAATGAGTAGAAAATAAGAATTAATGCATTATTGAATAAATACAATACTACAAGCTTAGACCTTAATACTGATCCTTGGAAGCACCACTTCACGTGTGAGCTGTTACAGGAATTATATATATATATATATCAAGAAATGAACCATAAGCAAAGCAAAGCAAAGTAAATAAATAAATGGGAATTCAGCACTGATTAAGGCAACTTATGGTATATAATTATCACTACAATACAACGTAGATTTAGCTTTTGTGTAGTTTATACATAACTTTTAAATACCAAGTAATTTTATTATTATTGACCAGTATTTACAACAAAATATTTAAATGCATGGGTATATTTATTCCTAAGTAATAAATTATTAATATATTAAAATGAAATTCGATCAGATCAGGTGGGTGGCATTGAACACAGCGAAGCCCAAGCAATTCCACTCGAAGGAAAGAGAGATTCCCGGAGAACCAAGCGTGGGCTTAATAATTAATTCTTCTTTTAAATTTATATTAATTATTTCATTTATTAATCTTAAATCACTTTTTTCTATTTATTTTATTATCCCTACGTGCTCGACAACTCACCTTCTCATTTCTTTATTTCATTTAATAATCAACTCCTTAACCCCCTAATTTCTCAGATATTAGAAATAAATAAAAACATGAATCCCCAAAGGCTTTTTACGTTGCCTACGGCTCAGATCTTCCCTTTTTACTGTATTCGAATATTGGCGGTTGGATTATAACTACGTCGGCTTTTTTATACGTAAAGGGGACAGGTCTATGGACTCCATGTTTGAGACAGTGCCATCCCATAATGCAATTCCTTTTCGTGTACTGACAGCAGAACCCTTCATTTTTATCAGCAGAGGCAAAAGCTGTGTCTGAGAGTTAAGGGCTAATGTCGTCATTTCGATAATGCAAAAGCTGGAAATCCGCACAATAATTTTGTGCGAGGTAACTTAGACGGTATTCCTTACCTTTATTTACAGTGCTGTGAAAAGATAACTACTCTTATTATCTGGTGAATGCGCATAGGAAGAAAAAGGAGACCTGTTGGCTTTTAAGAGTAGTCCGTACACCGTTAAAAAAGCCTTTTCCCATCTAATTATATTGATTAAAGATACAACAAGCATCAAGTTGGATTTTGGTTCATTAATCAGGAATATAATTAATTTTTATCGACGAGCACATCAAGGCCGTTGAAACTGAACAGCGATATGCACAGTGCTACAGTACCTGTCATTGATAATGTAGAAAATCATCAGAGCGAAAGAGTCAAATACGATTGGACGGCCCTGATGTCATCATAAAACCAGAATAATATTGCACATCAGATCATTCATGATTATTATATCATAAACATTTTTTTTATTTTTGAACATCTCTCTCTCTCTTACACGGTGGTCCCCTTGATATCCGATCCCTCAGATCCAGCCGTGCAACGCGAATCATGAGATTCCCCTCTCCACCCATCACACTTTTATCATCTCAATATCTCTCTGACTCGCTCCTCCTTGAAAGATTTATCGTTTACGATAAATTGAAATTGAAAATATTCGATTTTCGCTACATGTATTATTTTATGCGGCTCATCTTCAACGCCAACGGATAAGATGTGTTTCATCCACCGCAGATCCAACGGGACGAATTGATTGACATCCACGTGGTAAAATCAGAACGATTAAGATCTCACCGGTTAACCCTGGTTAGGACCTAACCTCAGGAGCCGGTTAGTTCACCGCACCATTTGAAAAAGAAAATAAATTAAAATAAGATATAATTAATCGGGATGTTTTTCCATTATTTGTAGCCTTGGAATTTTTTTGGCCTTGATCGCAACCCCTCTCGTAGATCTAAAACCAGACACAGCAGTCACCTTCTCTTCTTTCTTTCTCTACTTACATTTCAAGAAAAGTAAAAAAAAAAAAAAAAAGAAGAGGAGAAACGACACCGTTCCAGCATTAATGGTGAGAGTGGCGAGGTCCTTCCCTGAAGAGGTTCTGGAGCACGTCTTCTCCTTCATAGACAGGGACAAGGACAGAAACACCATTTCCATGGTCTGCAAGTCATGGTATGAGATAGAACGCTGGTGCAGGAGGAAGATTTTCGTGGGCAACTGTTATGCGGTCAGTCCCGCAATGCTCATTAGGAGGTTTCCCGAAGTGAGATGGGTGGAGTTAAAAGGGAAGCCGCATTTTGCGGATTTTAATCTGGTCCCTGATGGATGGGGCGGCTATGTGTATCCTTGGATTGTGGCTATGAGCAGCGCCTATCCATGGCTCGAAGAGATCAAACTGAAAAGAATGGTGGTCAGTGATGAAGCTTTGGAGTTGATTTCTAAGTCTTTTAAGAATTTCAAAGTTTTGGTTCTTTCTTCATGTGAAGGTTTTTCCACTGATGGTCTCGCTGCCATTGCTGCCAATTGCAGGTTTTAGTTGCTTCTTTCTTTTTCTTTTCTTTTTTTTTTTTTGGTTTCTCTCTTCCTCAACTTGATAAAAATCTGAAACAAATATTTCTTTAAATTGGTTTATTTAAGCGAACGTATGTGGATATGAAATGTGTATCATCCTTTGGCCTTCTTGTGGAGGTAAAGCGGGATATTAAGGTTTTACTCTGTTTTCTGCTAGTAGATACGTAAATGTCGGTAGTGGTAGATTTTAATTGGTTTATTTTGCTGAAGGTTTTCGCACATATATTTTTGTACATCAAGATCACAGATTTTCTATTATGGCTTTGCGGGTTTTCGATGATGACAAATGTGTGTAATGATCTGACTTGTATTTCCTCGTCTACAGCTCTCTTTCTACGCACTTTCTGATGTGTCTGGAAGAGTTCCTGTTAGTGATATGTTTTACGTGATTTGACTTTGAAATCATGCAATTTCTTGTTGCTAGATCTGGGTTTTGCTTGTTCTTCTAATCCAAAAGTAATTTGAAAAATCTAGTCAAGATTTGTTTAGGTTACCTTTGTCATATGCTGATATCTTTGGTGTAGATTCTCTGTATTTTGGATGCTTTCTCCTTGTACAATGTGGGTTTCTTTTGGATTCCTCTATTAGATTCACCTTTTTTTTTTATCACTTTATACTACTTTTGTGAATGCTGATAGATTCTTTCTATTGTTTCCTTCCTTTTCTTTTCTTTTACGTGCATTAACAAAGTTAATTAAATTCATCGTAATTATGTGTTTTGTTTTGTGTAATCCACAGAGGACTGAGATTTGTAGTTTTTCTTTTGGCCGTTAAATCGGTGAAGATTTGTTTCTTGTGTGATGATTTTGGCAGAGTCAAATAAACCTTGCAATCAAAAGATGGCTTTATCTTGGAAGGATGTTTATAAAGTAAAGTTAGTCTAGTCATTTTCAATGATTGCAACAGTGCTGGACCACAAAATTTATCATAGATATTTGCTAGTGCCATTTTTTCATCTTTTACTCTAGGTTATACCTCATTGCAACAGAAGTTGTTGAGATTTTTTTAATTGAAAACTCAATATTTCAATATCTTTAAACTTGTTCTTATTAGTTAAGCCTTTTTTTGTAGGAATCTGAGAGAGCTGGATTTGCGGGAAAGTGAGGTGGATGATCCTAGTGGCCACTGGTTGAGCCATTTTCCCGACTCATTCACTTCACTCGTCTCTCTTAACATTTCTTGCTTAGGATCTGAGGTGAGCTTCTCAGCACTGGAGCGCCTGGTGGGCCGCTGCTCCAATCTGAGGACTCTTCGGCTCAACCGTGCTGTGCCCCTTGACAAGCTTGCTAACATACTTCGTCGTGCACCCCAGCTGGTTGAGTTGGGCACAGGTTCCTACTCAGCTGAGTTGCGGCCTGATCTCTTCTCAAGTCTATCTGGAGCTTTTTCTGGGTGTAAGGAGTTGAAAAGTTTATCTGGGTTCTGGGATGCGGTTCCAGGGTACCTGCCAGCAATTTATCCTGTCTGTTGTGGCCTAACATCATTGAACTTGAGCTATGCCACCATCCAAAGCTCTGATCTTGTTAAGCTTGTTAGTCAATGTCAGAGTTTGCAATGCCTGTGGGTAAGTTACTGGTAACTTGCAAATTCCATCAAGAGTTTATCGTTTAACAGAGATTTGTGTTTATTTCTGTGTGGACTTTGTATCCGTTGAAAGTTAAAATAACAATTTTCAGGGTAACAGATTAGTTGTGTGATTAGATTTAAGTATCAAATTTCTGTTGTGGTTCTGAAGGTAATAGAGGATATGTGATTGCAGGTACTGGATTATATTGAAGATGTTGGCCTTGAAACTCTCGCTGCATTTTGCAAAGACCTGCGAGAATTGAGGGTGTTCCCATCTGATCCATTTGACCCAGAACCAAACGTGTCCTTGACAGAACAAGGCCTTATTTCTGTATCAGAGGGCTGCCCTAAGCTTCAGTCTGTTCTATATTTTTGTCGTCAGATGACAAATGATGCCTTGATAACAGTTGCCAGGAATCGTCCAAACTTGACACGGTTTCGCCTTTGTATTATTGAACCACGAACCCCCGATTATGTAACCATTCAGCCACTAGATGATGGCTTTGGAGCCATTGTTCAACACTGCAAGGATCTCCAGCGCCTTTCCTTGTCAGGTCTCCTAACTGATCGTGTGTTTCAGTACATTGGAACTCATGCTAAAAAGCTAGAGATGCTATCTGTAGCTTTTGCTGGAGATAGTGATCTTGGACTCCATCATGTGCTGTCCGGATGCGAAAAACTTCGCAAATTAGAGATCAGAGATTGCCCCTTCGGGGACAAAGCTCTTTTGGCCAATGCTGCAAAGCTGGAGACAATGCGATCCCTTTGGATGTCTTCTTGTTCGGTGAGTTTTGGAGCATGCAAGCTGCTTGGTCAGAAGATGCCCAGGCTGAATGTTGAAGTTATCGATGAAAGAGGACCTCCGGATTCAAGACCTGAGAGTGATGCTGTTGAGAAGCTGTACATATATAGAAGTGTTGCTGGGTCTCGGTTTGACATGCCTGGTTTTGTTTGGACAATGGATGAAGATTCTGAATTGAGGTTTTCATGAAAGGTCTCCGTGCTTTCTCCTCTGCACCAAAGGCCATGTTTCAAGTGAATCAATGCAGCAGGTACATTGTCCATAAGCTACTCGTAGTTTCATGGCTTGGCATGATCGCAGGCTGATTGGTTTGTGAGAACAAGGCGTGGAAGCTATACCCCATACCGAGGGCTAAGAGCTCGATTACTGGTCTAGTTTACGCAAGGCTGAGCGGATGCTTACTGGGTAGTGATGAGTAACGAGATGGAGATTTCTGCTGCAGTTGTAGTATGTTTTAATCATGGTATATTCAGAAAAATGTATTGTTAGTCTGAGTTGTTATTGAACTTGAGATACATAGTTGTATTTGCAGGCCTTGAAATGTTTTAGGCGTTTTTTTTTTCTTCTCCATGTTGCAGGGCAAAAAAGAGACCCTTTGATATATGCTTCTTGAAGAATAATAAAGTCTGAGATTGACACGCAGGAGGAAGTGAATTTACTTCGGAATGTGGATACATCTGAATGTTAATCTATAATAACTGCTGTCATGATTAAAGTATTTCGTCATTCCCCTCTCGCACACAGCCAGCCAATAATGAAAGATCTCTGGCACTCAGGACTGGCTCAACTGTGAATTGACAAAGTGAGTTGTTACTTGGAATATTGATGCATTTGAATGTCAATAATAATTATTGTCATCATTGCTTTCATAGGAATCCCTGACTTTATTATCTTTGCAGAAGTCGTAGTGATAATTATTCCCCAGATGAGGCCCATGTGCCAGATTCCATTTTTTGATCGTCATTCCGATCAAATTACATAACAATTCTATTATTTTCCACGTCAAGATAATAATAATAAAGTTAACTTGGAGGAGTAATAATGATTCTTGGAACAATTAAAAGAAGACCAAACCAGACTAAAGAAAGAAAGGGCCGTGTGTATCCTATCCTCGGGGTCTCTACTTTCTCTTCCTTTCCGCCATATCCACTCGGCACCCATTTTTCTGCTATTTCAATACTTAAAATTACGAGTATCATTTTCACTTTATCCTTAGATTTATACCAACGTATCCATAAAGTAATACACAAATGCATTCATCAATTGAATTAATAAAGGAATATGCAGACACCCACAAGAGGAAATAATTGAACCGTCCACAAGAAGATTAATAAACCTATGATTAATCATTTTACGTTTTAAGTTCCATCATGAGAGGACACAGTAAAACCCTACTGAATGATGCTATTACACAGATATGCTTCAGTGAAAATAATATATATATATATATATATATATGTATGTATGTATATAAAGAAAACAAAATTATTGAAAAAGGAGGACCAACTCTGCTTCAGCCTTGAAGTTGATTCAAAGGGCTGTATCCAATTAATGATAGCAAGATGGTGGCTCTCTCTCTGGGCTACATGAATAATGGTGTCAATGATTTTGTTACCATACCCCCCTTCTATTCACTTTTATATTTCTTTTATGGCCAATATATAAATATCATCACGTTAAAGTTGAACAGCAGCAGGTTGGCTCTCTGAATGGTCAAGTTGGCTGCATCAAACTGATTCCTGAAATGAAGGCTAACTTTTTAGAAAACAATAAAAAGTTGGATTTGAAAGTTGCTCGGTTCGTAGGGTCATTCTTGGGCCCTTTTCTTTTTTCTGATGTTCCGTAGGGTCCTGTTTCCCCTTTCTTTTAGTTACCCTTACTCAACTGGATTAGGGTCCTTTCTTAACCCAACTTATCTTAAACTCATCCGGTCCAAGCCCATTTTTACACAACTCACTGTGTCCTGATCCTCTGGTGCCATCGGCCAACATCCAACTCTCAGAAAAATGGTGCTTGAGATAGTTCCGACCATGTTGAAGAACGATTCCAGTAGACCATTTTCACAGACAAACCTTGAAGGTGATATACATATAATTGCTATCCATACTCATTATGAAATTATAAACCGATGAATAATTTATACATCTTAATAATTAATTAAAAATAAATAAAATAAATTTAGATATCAATGAAATATTACAAGGAAAAAGGAAAACGATATTAGAGAAGAAGAACACAAACCAAAGTTGGTTACGTCCAAATACAATAAAAGTGACGACATTACGAGATTACTTGCTGTAGAGCTCATCACATCAATACTAGGGCATTTTCATATACATGCATGACTAATATTCTGTTAAATAAACCATTAAAAACGACCCAATGGAACCTTGAAGAAGACTTGAAGATATGCATGCATATTGCAAGGCATAAGAAAAGGCAACTTTTGAGTTGGCTGGCTGGCTGGCTTCTATGATATCATAACCTTATTGCATCTTTTTGCTGAATTATTACAACTATTTTTTTTTGAATAATAATACCAATTAGTTTTGAATTTTTGAGTTTTGAATTTTTTTAAAAAAAATTAATAATCTCTCTAAGCAGGCGGAATTGAATGTTCAAGTGTTCTTTTTATTACTCAAAATAAATTGAGTATCATGTATATAATTTGCAGGCATCCACATCCTCTTGGAAGAATATTCAACGTATATATATATATATATAAAGAAGAAGCCACGACATGTATAATCCGCTCCAAAGCGGCCATTATGAACCAGCATGATGTTGCATGCGAGGTTAATTTGAATGGATTATGGTTCTTGTCACACATTGATTGCACCCTCTCCTTCCGCTACTGTTTCTTCTCCTTGATTCATGCTCCTGGCGTTAGAATTCTGATCGTGATCTTTGCTCGTTTGAGGTTCAATTGCTGCTAGTTCTTGCGAGTTGGTGGTCGGCAGGATCTGCTCTTTGTTTCTGTTCTTGTAGATCATGTACAGTATCATCTGAGCTATTCCGAATAAGAATCCAAGGATGTTTGGTGACTGAAATAAGCGAAAATGAAAAGAAATATTTGAGGGTTTTACGTGAGGAGAGAGTAATCGTAAAGCTAACTGAAAAACATATATTAGGGTTAAGTTAACTCGACTTACAGCAATAAAGTAATCATTGACAGCAAGGCCGTAGCCCAACCAGGATGTAGCACATAGAGTTAGGAAGAACGATAGTGAAAATGGCATGTATTCCACGCTTCTTGTTCTGATAACAAGCCGCTGAAATCAAACGTGTATGCAACGATGAATCGGTAAGTAACGCTATCTAGTCAGTGAAGCATATATACATATATATATGGTTAATTATTGTAAGGTTGAGGGAATAATATATATATATATATATATATATATATATATATATATATATATAAATGTATATGTATATATACCATGATACTAAGAGGAGCAGCGAAGACGCAAACAGAGAAGATGGCGCAGATCCATCCAACAACTTGTACCCTAAGAGACCCACGAGTCAATTCAGTTGCCAATACCACGATCAGCAGATATGCCCCCAAGTTGAAAAAGATAAGTAGTTTAATGGTTATCATCTGCCAAATTGAACAGCGAAATATCTGTCAGTTTTCAGACTCTGGGTGATGGAGTTCGGAAGTACGTTCATATCTTACTTCACGTGATTAAGAGAGTTTCATTGAAGTGATCAATCTCGAGTAATTTACCTTGGAGGTCTGTGTTGCATAGATCATAAATATGATTAGGTATGTGCCTTCGATGAAGCAGCCAATGGAGTTTATGGTAATGAGAAGAATCGCATTTTCCTTGAGAGTGGCGTAATAGAGAGTTAACATTGCACTGAATAATGCTACAGAATATGGCAAGGACTGGAATCCTTCGGTCGATTTTCTCTTGACAATTCTGTAAAACGTTGGCCTGAAACATTTCATACAATTAAACAATATTAAATCAGACCATATAGAGCCACTGATAATGCAAAACCCACGTGCACAGAAAGCTCAAAGGATAGTGAAATAGAGAAGAATTCAACTGACAGTGGAGCCAAATATACGAGAAACGACACCACATTACCTGCAAATGCAAAACAAACATGGAAGCATGGATTAGAGTACGTGTACTCAGAAGCAAGGAACTTGACTATGCACTTGCATTAGAGAAGAGAGAATGAACGAGAAAATGTACCAAGAATGCCAAAGACAAGAACAAAGCGAGGATCGAGCAATGCCATTGTTGAAGGCGAGGAAGCTCTGGTGCAAGGTGATCAGCGGATGGTTAATGAATGAAAGATGCTACTGAGATCACCAAGCAAGAACAGAGAGACCCAGATGAGCTGATACGAATATATTTGTTTTACCAAAAATGAAAACCCTTATATAAGGCTAGAAAGGCGAAGGAGATGACAAGGCAACTATTCATTTTGGACACCTTTTCCATCGAAACTAAAAAACAAACCGTTCCCGGATATTTTGTAAGCTTAAAAAACCGAGCTAGGTGTGTGTTTTTGAGTTACCCTTTTCAGATCGTCATTTACCAGTAACTTTCATTTGAATTAGCTTTGCCTTTAAGCTTTTGATGAGAATGGCAAAAATGAGCCCTTTGAGTCCCATTCCTTTTTTTTTTCTTTTTTGGTAGTTTGCTGTTGCCCACTTCATTATTCTTGCCAGGTTGCATTAGATTGACGTCGCAATGCCGTGTAAAGGCATATATATTTGGCGTTTGTTTCCTGAGAAAATAAGTTTCTTGTCCAAGAAAAAATGAGTTAGTCTTCCAAAGCTTCATCACTTGAGCCCATAAAATTATAATCTGAATTCTATCATCTAAAATTATCAATTTATTAATAATATAATAATATATTTTAATTTTTATTAAATATTAAATATTATTTTTATAATAATTATTACATATTAATTAATATAAAATAAATAAATATGTAATATTTAATAAAAATTAATAGTGCTGGATACAGGAGATGGAGCCGAGGAGATCAGCTTGTGGCGCCAAGTGGAAAGGGGGCTGGAGCCAGCGGGGTGACGTAGCGGAGCAAATGATTGAGATTAGAAAACGACAAAAAGGTGAACAAAATAAATAATTTAAATTAATTTTGATTAAACGTCTGGTTAGGGCTTGAGTTTGCACGTGAGATCTCAATTAATGTTTATTTATTGTTTTTGGAAGGCCCCACTGGCCGTTACCTTTCAACGGCTTTTCCTTCTATAGAGAACCTTAGGGCCTTTTTTTTTTTTTCTTATCATTTTGTTTTATTTTGAATGTCCCTTAAATTCAAGGGATACATCCCTATTCCTTCCTAAATTTTCCGGCAGTATCCCTAAATATGATCATTTTATGTAAATGCTAAATTAGTCATACAATCAAAACGCTGAATTAATGTCTTTATTGGAAAAAATTATTACAAATATCTAATTTATTATATAAAATTATATATTTAAGAATAATCAAACATGTCAATTTTTATTAAATTTCAAAAATTGATTAATTTTATATTAATTAATATATAATTATAATCTAGATAATAACTGATACATAAATGATATTTAATAAAAATTAACATATATTACCATATTATTAATATAATAAAAACTATTACAATAGAATTATCAATATGATGAGACGTGAAAAATAGTTAATGTTGGCTTTACAATTAAATGTTAAGAAATTGAATCATTAAATTATATTCGATAATAATATTTTAAATAAAAATATTATTTAATAATATTTAAAAGATGTTTAATTATTATAAAACATTATAAATGTAAAGGAATATAGGAATCACTGGCGAACATTAATAAAATAAACAAGAGTAGCGAATAAAGGATAATAGGGGATGGAGGGAAGAATTAGCAAAAAAGGAGTGGAAGAAGAAAGAATAAAAAAAAGGGGAAGAAAATGAAATCAGCAAAGAAGCTTTTAAGGCTTTAAGAAAGAGGAGGAGAGATCTTTCAGTTATAGGAACACACTCTTTATGTATTAATGAATCTTACACACATTTCTTTCTATTAATTATCATTGGGGATGCTTCTTCATATTTCCTTTCTATTTTGTTTGCTTTGCTTTCCTTCTTAATTTCTCTCGCACTTGCCACATGGAAAGTTACACAAACAAAAAAAAACATATTCATATTCCTTTTTTTTTTTTTTTTTAATTTTTTCCGGTTTGTCATCTAGCCCTAGTCTGCAACAGTTTGTTGTTAGAATTTTGTGATTTTCCTTTAATGGACAAGAACATGGCGTGCACGTTTATGAAAATTACCTTCCGATTTTGAATTGGGGTTTGACTCAATTACAGCGTTATTGGCGGTGGATTTTGGGGGAGTGTACGATTAACTTCTTTCATCAATGCCCATAATTACTTGCGTTTTCTTCATGCATCTCCAACCTTCTTCAGCGAATCCCCAGAAAACCGATACAGAAATGTGTCGTCGGCGATCAAACGACAGTTCGCTTCTTTGATTTGTTTTAATTGCTGTGTTTAGGGCTTGCACGTTGAAAAATGCGCCAGAGATTGCCTTCTCAAGCTAGCCAGATTTCTACTTCCAAATATAACTCAATCAAGCCAGGCTTATTCGAAACATAATCGAGATAAACGATTAATTAAATATCAAGAACCATGGCCGTCATTACACAAACCTTGAGGATTTGTCATAATGTTACTACATTCATAAGTTCTTCTCGCTGAGTAGCCTTTTTCTTTCACATGGAGAACAGTATAATTTGACATCGCCGATGCTCACTGTATAAAAGCCATACGCCCTTTTTTTATTGGCATAAATTGGAATGTCTATCTTTGGCTAAAAGCAGCAATTCCTAAAGAGGGAGTCAATTTACTGGAAAAGAGATGGCATTATTTCCAGCATATACTTGAAAAGTCAAAATCTCGTACTACCACTGTACTATTTTCCTGCTAAAAAAGGATGAGGCCATTAGACTGGCATGAGAACAAAGAGAATTGCCAAAAATGGAAACTGTGCCAACTACATATTTAAAACATTTGGCAGAATGGTTAACATCGCTATTATTGAGCCTCTGGTGCAGATATCCTTCGCGTATTGTATGATCTGCAGTGACTACACTTCAAGCCGATAACATGAAACGCAATTTTGCTGGTTTTATTGCAGTCATTGCACAGGATTGGAACCTGCAAAAAGTGATGGAAAACTTGTAGGAACGCATCATCATTCACTCATACAAATAATTTAAGAGAAAAAATAACATAACATTCCAAATCAGGAAAATGGAATAATGCTTCGACATCCATTAGAGATGGCATTGAAGTAATAATTTCACTGCCCCAAGAAATTAGTTGCACGAGGACAGACTACATTATCACAGGGTATGCTTATTTGAAATGCTTGGGATAGAAGGGAATGCATTTATCCTATAATTAAAAAAAAAAAGGGAATCTTGGATTTATCCTTTCCTAATTGAATGAAAAGTTATTGAGCTCCAATTAGAAACGGGCTAGATATTGGATTGTTTGCAATTAAAAGTTCCACATTATTAACGTTCCATGTTTTGGGAAGTGTAAAGGTTCCGCTCGAGGTCAATGAACTGTAGCACATTCTACCTTCTTTTCTTTTTACTTTTCATAAGAAAAGCAAAGCAAATAGTTCAATTGCTTTTTATGATACAGACATGTTAGGAGTAGCTCTCAACCAGTTGAAAAGATCAGATAAAATGAGCATGAAACTAGTGTGCCTTGTGGATGAATAACAGGAGGGTGTCCATCGCATGTTTGTAACAACTGAACAAAACAAAAATAAAGATGAAGAAATACCTCGTAACGATACTCCTCAGGCATTTGAACAGCTTCAATCTACATAAAGAGTAACTGATAATGTTATTATAGAATCACTACTTACAACATGAAAAAAAAAAGTTGAACTAGGTAGTTAATTGCCAGCATTACCAGTAAAAATTGAACAAATATTCATTGTAATAACTATAAGTTACCCAGGCACCTAAAATATTTTGGGGAAAGGAATTTGGACAAACTTGAGTCTTCACTGCTTAGCTAAAGATTGATCAAAAAAGGTCAATAGAGAGTTTATCTCAGGCAACTCAGCAGCTTAAGTATAAGATTTTCGTTAAAGCAAGTCTTAACACCACAAAAGAGTAGGCAGCGAGCATTGTAATTCTGATGAAAGCCCCACGTAGAAGAAACCCAGACATTATGTCAAGTTAGCTATGCAATGGAAGGTAAAACAGGAACACGGTCGAATAGACACAACAAAGCTACATGTCAGCTAGAAGAAGTTTGAACATTTTGGATGACCTTTGGCATTTCCAATTAAACCATAGGTTACTCATCTGTGCCACATCACATCAGTTTAGAGTATAGCACACATGCGCAATTCATTTAAAGAGAAAAAGAGGGGGAACAGATTTGATACAGCCTGGATGTCCAGCAAACCAACTCACCTCCAAATCACACTATTATTGTTGGATTGTCTTAGGCGAGAACTCAAATCCCTCAGGCCCACAAAGCAAAGGATAAGACTCTTGACATATGTAACTAATATATTAAGGAAACATAGAAATATATTCGCTACAGAACTGTAACAGAACATCACTAAACGACTTAATTGTACAAATGCATTAAAATTTAAATTAGTACACATCTTTCAAGGATTTGATAGAATTTTAAATTTATCTTCATATTTGCATCACACAGTTAAGTTTAACAAAGAACAATTTTCGATACCTCCTGGTCTAACGTTCTCCAGTAGCGGTCCACGTTTACCACAGTTTTGAAGCAAATTGGACAACGGTACCTGGGTTATGAATCCAAACATCATATTTGCATCTTATTGGGTTGTCAGCGTTAAGAAGGAAAAAATATCCAATATGACATTATAGAAGTTTACTGATTCTGGTCAGCCATTTCTCGAAAGCAATCTGCATGCATAGTGTGTCCACACTTCATGACTATTGCAGATCTTACGGAATCAAAAAGATACTGTTGAGACAACACAAGGTTGTTAGACCATAGAATTCCATTCCAAGCTTTAACAACGATATGACCAAATCACAAACCTCATAACAAACGGGGCAGTGATTCTTCATTGAATTTTCAATGCATTCATGATTATCACGCAGTTCCACTTGATAGCAAGAACCTGTAGCAGTTAAAAAATAAAATAAATAGCATGCCAATTCCGCAGAAAACATGTTATCAAATGCACTATGAAACTTAGATAAAATATACATAAGCAAGATCATATTGAGGAATGTGAAACGATAAAGGAAACCTAGACTCATAACTTAGTACTTCAAACTAATAATGCCCTTAGGATCCTAAATAATCAATGTAACAATTACAGTTAGAATATTCCATATTTACTATCCTAGTTCTCATGATTATTATCACACCCTCAAAAGAGAATAAAATGCGCAGCAAATATCACTAGAGGTTTGACCTGTGTGACACAAGATTCCAATTACCAAATCAGTGAAATCTAACCTTAGCCTTCTTAGTGACCAGATCCAGAGTATCTGATTCCAATAGATCGGCTGGGTACCAAATTTTAATTAATTATCCTGATGTTTGGTAAAAATGCACAAGAGAACATCATAACGACTTACCATATATCAAAGTTAAAACTAACTGGCTTGGAAACATTAAAATGAAATAACAGACTGAGAATTCACATCCAAAGCAAGCAGGAGAGAATTAACAACACTTTGCAATTCTAAAAGCATGTCTAGAAGAAAACAATTCACTCCATTGGATAAAGAGCCAGCAAGGTAGACTACCTACCACACTTCTGACAGTGGAAAAAATTTTCTCTGCCCCCAACTCTGAACACCATATTCCAAAAAAATTAAAAAATTTCAGGTAACAAGAAAATGAGCTCCTACTAATAAAAGAAAGTGAAAAATAAAAGAAGTCATCTCGTACCTACAAATACCGCATCCTTCACAGTGAAACTGTAATTTGTTTGTCTTCAGCATGCAAAGAACCAAGTAAATATTAGATAAACGAATCATAGTATTCTCTGGTACAAAAGGAAAAAAAAAAAACTAAATCCAGAACATCACAATGACTAATAAATCAAACTTCTTACATCATCATCATAAAATTTGCATATGTCACAGAAATATTCACCCATCTTGACTCCACAGTTTGTGCATACCTGAGAAACCTGAAAATACAAGGCAATAAAATAAAATAAAATGAAAAACGTCTCTTTGCAAATGTTAGGTGGGTGAGAAATTGTCAATCTTGTACTTATTATTTTGAGGTTACCTATGAAGCACAGGAGTTTGATTTTTAGTTATTGTTTTCAAGAATGTAAGAATGTGCTTTAAAGTTAGCATGAACAGCTATTTCAAGAAGCCGGTTCTTCTTCAGGACTTGTTTCCTCTAGATGGGAAGTTAACATCAGTCTCCACATTGGAATGGAGTCTTATAGATGTAAGATGTTCGATTAAAATATTTGGACTCAGGAATTACACGATGAAGCATTTACTCATAATGACAAAAAAGAGTTGATGAAAAGCTTACGGTTTCTGGAAGTGGAGTTAATGTCATCAAGACAATATCGATTCTACAACTATAGTTAGCAATGTTCATTTTTTTTTTGAGTCTACCAAAAAACACAACCATATCAGTAACTTACGTACAAAATGTATCAAATGTAACTTTTATGGAATCCATTTGCAAATCTTATCTTAATACATTTGGTCTAAATAACCTGTATAGCACGCCATACAAACAAAATTAATTCGCGAATGAATGAATAACTTGGGAGAAAACGAATATTTGAAGTAATGTTTCAGTTGTTGCAAGAAATAACGGACAGAAAATAATTCGTACCTCCTGCTCGGTATTGCAGACTGAACAAATAACCTGTAAAGTTAATCAGAAAACTTCATTTAGTGTGGCAATAAAATCAAACAGCACAAAATTGATGCCAATGTGATGTATTTAAGCGAGGAAAAAAACTGAACTTACTTGTTTAATATCGTGCCTAAAAATTTCGTGACGATCTTTAGGATTGCTCAACGCGCTCTATAAGGTATAACAGAGACAAGAATATTATAACTATAAGAAGATTAATAAGTTTACCAGGCTAAACTCACTATAATTAAACAAAAAGCTGAGAAATATATAGAGCCAAAACCAAAAGAGCATATTGAGAGAGAGCTACAGTTGCTTCGTTATGACAATGGCGGCATGAGTATATTTTCTGGCAGCAAGGAGCTCGAATTTTGCATCTTCGATGGTAATGAGCACATCTATTTAATTTAATTTAATTAAGAAAAAGTAAATTAATAATCCATAATCTAGCCAAACAACAGAAAAAGTGTAACAAAGAAAATGCAATTAATGGAAAAAATATACAAGTAGCTACCCGTATTCAAGCTTTCCTGTATTTTCCTTCGATGGAGTCTCCGTATTTGTTTTCTCTGGCTCTTTATCTGCCATTGAATTTTCTTCCTTGTACGGGGAAGGTGAAAGGAGCTGATTCTTCATATCGTCGCTGGATTAGGAGGATTTGGTTATTAATGGGCTTGAAATCACTAAACTGAAGCATAGTTGAGGCCCATCTTTATTTCTACTGAATAATGGCTAGTTAACTGATTTAATAAATAAATAATAATATTTAATTTATTTAAACTTGCAAATTAATTTAATACTAAACTTGTTAATTTTTATAAAAATAATTTGATTTTATATATTATTACACTGCTACACGTTGCTCCTCAATTACCTTGTGTACTATAATACAAAGATGCATGAATTCGAATAGGGCAGACGCAGAATCCCGGAGAACGTGAAGCGGCGGAGACGTCGACAGTGGTTACAAGTAGATTCCGGAAAAAGGGGTGTTTAATATTTCGAAGTGATTTAGCTTTTAATCACTAATTAGTTTTGCTTTAATTAAACCTTCACCCTTATGATATCAATTAAATTAATACACGATGGAGACTGGTATGTGTAGATAGTTTTCCCTCTGCAGGAATATTCTTATTTTATAATTCTCTGAAAAATAAAGATTTTCTTTGGTTAAATTCTTGAGTGGATTGATCAGAATCTATTCAAAGAGTACAGGAGGAACCACTACAATATCCTTGGAAGAATATAAACCCTAAATTTACTATCTTACAATGGCATATCCCTTCGAAATGTTTTTAACCATTAATTTTCAGAATGTTCACTCGGAAAAGTAAAGTTATGATTACCAATAATAACCATTAATCTATGTCTTGTTCACTTTTCCTGCTTCTTATTCCTCTATGCATCCCTTCATGCCACTAACCCTTCTTTGGTTATAGAATTTTGAAATATATATACGTATTTTTTTAATATATATGTCTGATAAATTAACAAAGCATAAAGAATCTCGTTGCCAGCACTCAAATTTGAGTACGGTTTTTTTGGTTATAATTCGACAATCGGCATCAATAGCAGAATGAAATATCTCTGATGTTTATGACCATTCAAGTTGATTGAATCTCTTACGAGAATCACATATATAAAGTTGGTGTGGGACGAGTCAGGTGGGGGGGGGGGGGGGGGGACGACTGCAATCCTGACCGAATCTTGGTGGTCCAGAACAATATTCACCTGAACCCATGAGCCTGCTGTCCATGCTTATTATCGACACAC
>CANYBF010451878.1:0-14045 GCA_948192965.1 Dalechampia spathulata
AACGATGTTCATGATTAAAGGGAAGGGAAAAATGGAGAATGAAAATCAAGAGAAGAGATTGCATGGAGGGAGAGAAACAGAAAGAAAGTAATAATTTAGAGATTGGAGAAAAAGGGGGCTTGAAAGATTGACAGCGTAAAATTGAGATAGAATAGCACAAGAAATGGTGAACAAAGTTGACATGCCAAAATGTGTTTGCTTCCATGAGACTGCGCCTTCATTTTAAAATGTTCCTGTAAAAGTTAATTAACCATGAATTAAATCTGATTTATCATCATATATTAAATGTATAATAAAATTAAAAGAATTAATGGAATGTAAAATATTGCTAATTTATTAATTTTTTATACCTTTATTTATTATATCTTTCACATAAATATCATTAAAATCTTTTCATTTTTTCTGATATCAATCATCAATAATAATAATAATACTGAAAAAATTCAAATAATAAAATATTAATTAAACTTATCATAAAAGTAATTATAGATTTATTAGTCTGGAAGGGATATAATATTTGCACTTTGGATGGAGAGAGGATCCAGAATCAGCGAGCATTCTTCTACCGATGAAACTTCCTTTGCGTTTAAGGAACTTATGCCCATTAATACTACTCACTGTCAAGCCTCCATGTATCTATATTTTTATAATCTTCCAGTTGGCTACGATATTTAGCAAACTCCTAAAATAAGTATATCTCTTATTATTCATATAATATATAAAATAAATGATTGAATGGATATTATGATTTTTATTTCATATATCATGATGCTATAATTTATCTAAATAGAATTGTTAAGGAAATATTTTTTTACTTAATTTAATATATTAAAATAGAAAATACATTCAAACATTAGTAAGTGTAACTAGTCGGGAGATATTCAGGCATGTCCACCCAACATTTTAGGCTACGATTGCACTATTATCGGCTTTTATTCTCAACATGTACGATTCATTATCAAAAGAACATGAACTTGAAATCTGATTTGCTTGAGGCAGAGAGCATCTTTATCAGAGACTTCATCACAATATTTATATCAATGCGTCAATGCCCTTTATTAGATGAATAAAGCTGACATAATTTCAAGCACATTCTCTCATTTGAGTGCCTGAATATTGAAAATTGTTATCAATCGTTAATGCCCAAATCTCTAAGATGGAAGTGGGCCATAATCTACCAATGAAATAAATTTATTAATTTTATGGGATAAGCTCATAAAATATAGTCTCATTGAGTGGCTACAGTTTAATGATATACTTCGTAATTTTTAATGGTCAAATGTTTTCAAGGCTTGATAACATCATGAGCCTATTGACCAAGACCATATATATATATATATATGTTAAAGTTTCAAAATGATTTATTAAAACACACGATACACGGCTGTCGAAGCTCCGGAATTTTCAGGGCTAAACCATTCTGGACTTACCTTCATGCGCACACTATTGAAATTGGAAGGAAAAACTCGGCTCTATCTGTATAATACTAACGCATGAAATATTATTAAATTGTACAGGAAAAAACAACTGACTGTTCAATATATTCACTTATTTACAACATTGTTTAATATTTTCTTTTTTTATATGTTTTTAAGTAATGAGTAAGAAGATGGAAATGTGCTTCACGGTCTTGACGTAGCAGGTGTATAGAGTTGACCTTAGCCTAAAAGAGCCCCGTTGGGCCACAAGCTCAAAAAAGTATTTTAAAAATTGGAACCATTGAGTTAATTTGGAGTGTTTTAAAAACTAAGAATATGAAATGGAATTCTTGATATGGATGAGTCGAGTACCATTATTCATTAATTTGAATATTTAATACGTATTATCTTTCTTTCACAGAACTACCATGTGACTTCAGGCAATTAATAATATGAGCGTCATTCTCATATAATAAGAGTTACAAGTGTAGGAAACGGTAAATGTTGGAATTTGTTTGAAATATAAAATAATAAATTAATATTTAGTTTTAAAAAAATGTATTTCTTTACCAAATGGGTTATGTAGTTTGATACTTATTTTGCATTATAAAAGTATTTTTCCATACAAAATATAACTTTTCAAAGTAATATTTCATTGAAGATACAATTCTTTAAAGTGTTCCTTCATAAGGATATAATCCTTAGATTGTGATATTTGATTATTTATAAATTAATCAATTGGATTTGACTTTTGGGTTGCATAAAAACTCAAAACAAACCATCTCATAATATAATCCACAAATAATCAAATTATAAAATTTGAATTTTAAAAGAAATTCTATAACTCTTTGCTACATGCAAGAATTTGAAAGACTTGGCATATTCACTGAAACTATTTGTGTTAAAATCTTATAGCAATCTCAAGTTTCAAGCCTATTTTTTGCATCTCCTATATTTGCTGTATTTTAAAAGCAATATTTAAAGTTTATTATCATAGAGAATGATACAATTAAATTAATGAGAATCAAACATTTATTTGTCATGAAAATTTTTGATGACACCAATTTCATGTAATGGAAGGACAAAATGAAATGCATGCTTACCTATTTTTATGTTCTTGATCTTGACTTGTTATTGATTCTCCTTGAAAGGATGATGATTTTGAAAATCTCATAGCAGAAAGAAAGAAAAGGGAAGAAGATGAAGTTATGCATAAAGGTCACATTCTTAATGTACTTTTTGGTCTTCTATATAATCTCTACTTAACATAGTCTTTAACAAGAGAAATTTAGAATGCTGTGTTATGAGTAAGTCATACAAAATCAAGAAAATTCATAAAAGTAAACCACACTAAGGAAATTTATTTGATCATAAAAGAAATCAAAAGAATTTCAATAAGTGCAAAAATGAGGCTATTTTATTTATGAAATATCTAACTATTATGCTATAAAATGTAAATTCAAGAAATCTCATAAATTGAAGATTAATTTTTTGGATATAAATGACAATGTTATTGTTAATTATTAGTGAAATTATTATTATCTAAAAATAAATTTTTGATTGATGGTATGATACAAGTGCTACAATGCATGTTTTTTAATGATAAATCTTTATTTAAAATATATATTGAAATTTCAGATGGACAAAAGGTTTAAATCAGAAATAAAGGAAGGTTTTGGGAAGGATAATGTGGAGCTTGCTTTTATTTCGAGCAAGAAAATGACTCATCGATATATTTCATGCTTTTGAAGTGATATTGTGGAAATTTATTATATAAGCATCGTATTAAGTCTTTATTTGAAATCTAAAAAATTATTATCTCTTGTAATTGATGTATTTGTTAAGCAAAGTTATTCTTGTGATAGAATGGTCAAACTTTTTACTACTCTTGAATTGATTAATGTATTATTAATAATAAGAATGATTTTTTTTGTTTATATGCTTAATTCTACTTCTATATGTTATCAAATATTAACATATATTGATTTGAATATTATGAAAGAATGGTTAAATATGGATTAATATCTAATGATGTGAATATTTAAAACATGTGAATTATGTGTTAAATCTAAAATAACTAAAAAGTGATTTAAAAATGTTGAAAGGAGTAACAATTTATTAAATTTAATTCATTCTAATATACATAAATTAATGACATGTCAACTAAGGTGGCAATAGATATTTTATTACATTTAGATGATCATACAAATATGCATATTTTTATTTATTAAAAGATAAATATGAAATATTCATTATGTTTAAAATATATAAAGTTGAAGTTCAAAATCAATTAAGAAAGAAAATTACTATTTTACAAAGTGGTAGAGGAGGTGAATATTTTCCTAATAATTCTAATGCATTTTGCTAAGAAAATGATATACTACATCAATGTTTTGCTCTAAGATTTCAAGAATAAAATGGATTAAGAGTGATGGTTATCAAATTTATCAAATTTAATTCTCACTCTAAGATTAAACATTTTACAACTATAATGATGAATGGGTTTGAATCCTCAAAGAGTCAATTAATTCTAAAAAATAATTTTTTAAATCAAGAATACAAAAAATAAATAAATAGCGATATATTTTTTTATAAATCAAATATTTAGAATAAAAGAAGATAATAAGATAAGAAATAAATTTAATATTAAAAAGTTATTGATCAAGATAAAATATGGGAATTATGTATAACAGGTGTGGAGGATAAAGAGGTCGTTAACATATTCCACGAATTGATAAAGGTGAAGAAAGGAAAAAAAAAAGGTTTGTGCTTAATAACTATTGACCTGCAAAGTAAAATTTACAAATAAGGTAAAAGTTTCAAGAGGACATATATGGCATATTTACTGAATTGATAGTGGTTGATTTATGTTATGAGTTAACAACCAAATGATTATGAATGCATTAGGATGTTATATATTGAGTGTGAATTTATATAATTATGAAATACTCAGTGACTAATATTTTGAAAGATTATGGTAGATGTAATTGTGGTGCTAATGACTACTATCAAATTATGAAAAGTTGTAAATGCTAGATGAACATGTTGGATTGATATTCTTATAAGAATGATGTTTCTTATTTAAATTAGGACTATATAGTCATTACACAGTGTTGATGGTGATATATAAATGTATCGTGAAATGATAATGAATGTATAAGGTATATTTATGGTTAATAGTTATTGATTTATGAAATGAAATTGACAAGTAAATGAAAGATTTATCTAAAGGTAAATGTATTATGGAAAAGTTATCCATTCAAAATTTAACTATCATATGATTATTAAATGATGATTTTATTTGACAATATATTGATATTAAGATGATAATGAGAACATTCGACAAAATAGCATATGAAATAATAAACGAGAAAAATCATACATCATATATCATAAGCATGCCATATTATGGTGGAGGAATAAGGGTGGCAATAAAATGAACAATGGTAAAGGAATAAGGATGGTATGTCACACCCACCTTTGAACATTATTGTGTGTGGCACTATTGTATATGCTCAGTGTTTGATAGGATTATATGCACCTGTGTGAAAACATGCTTGTTTGACTGTTGGTTATGGATATGGAATGAGAATGGATTCTTGCTTGTGTTGATAATGTATGTTATGTGATTATGTCTGATGGTATAGGAATGCGTGTATATATATGTATATGATTGTCACTTGTATGTGTGTATGGTAATGTGCTATGAATGGTTATGTGTATAAGCATGTTGAGATGTGATGACGGGGTGAAATGATATTGTACCTTTGATGAATGTGGAATGTTGAATGTGATGGATATGATTGATAGGAGAGGGAAGAAGCATAGTGGAAGAAAGGGTTATTACCGCCTTATTGAGATTTCTCTATAGTATAAAGGGCAAACACCATGTATAGTATGATGTGACTGATGTTTTAGAAGTGTATTATATGTTGGTTTTAGTTTTGGTTCCATGAGAAAGGGGTTTAGAGTGGGTTAAGGTTTGTTGGTTAGTTGTCGTACAAGCGTACGGATCTTCGTATGGGCATACCAAGCATGAGAGATGGGTAGCCTTAGGTTCCTAGAGACCGTACAGGGGTACTAAAGGGTTGTTCGGCCGTACCGGTGCTTGTAGGAAAATGGGTTTGTCAGGAAGAATGTGGTGGTACGGGTATACCAGATGGGGGTACGGGCGTACCATTCCTCGTAGGAGTTTATGCTTGTCAGGAGTTTTAACTATTTACGGGCGTATCGAATATGGTACGACTGTACGCGACTTAAGTTTGACTATTCAACGGATAAGAACAAAGCTTTTCCTTGCTTTTCTTTCATCTTTATCTTTCTTAAACCCTTAAAAATAACAGAGTTAGGGGTCTTAAGTGCCTAGAAGTTGTGAGAGCTAGAAGACGGAGATTGTGATCATAGTAGCGGGACTACGGGCATATGTTAGAAGTAGTATTGCTACAGGTTTGTGCTAGTTTATGCTAGTTTGTGCTAGTTTATGCTAGTTATGTGAATTGTGATGCTTTACTTCTTGTCTCACTTGGGGTACCTAAGTAGGGCCCAAAGGAGTGATGTGCTTTGTTTCTATAATTGTATATTGCTTATGTTTCCTATGATGAGCATAGTATGTGTATAGAAAACATCATATATACATAATCATGGCATGCATGAGGAAGTATAAGGGGGAAAAGAAAGAGAAAGAGAGAGATGTTTATAGAGCTATATACTCTAAACCTACTGGGTCATACAGATGATGGATTTCCTCGAGGAATCATATAGTTTAATGCCCTTACTATAAGAGATAAGTCTCGAGACATACAGTTAAAAGAAATGGGTTCATAGAACCACACAGATAAATGCCCTCCTTCAGGAGATGAGTACTGGTACATACAGAGACCTAGTAGGGAAAGGATATGTGCACATATATACAGGAAAAGAAGAGGGAACAAGAGAGAATGCATGGCATAAAGGCATTCTCATCTTATATGTTGATAAAGGCAATGGATTCATTTATGCATTCCTTATATTTATATTGGTTAATGACGTGTAATGATTGTGTTGTTGACTGAGAATGATTATTGATTGATTGTTGAAAGGAAGCTATGATGGAATGATGTTTAATGCTATTGGCTTAATTGTGACTACGTGTTTCACTAACGCCACTGAGTTTTATGCTGTGTTTATCATTTGATGAACATAGGTACTGAGTCCTCGAAAGAACAGCCTAAGAAGTGATAGCAAGCATTAGTAGAGAAAGGCTATTCTCGAAGCGGTACTGGACCATTAGGGGCATACTCCGACTTATTTTGTTAGTGTAGTTGTATTGATCATAGAGGCAGTAGTTGTTACTGTATTTTTAGTGGTGATACTTTTAACTGGTATTATGTAACTATTAAGAACTCTAATGTATGACTTTATTCATATATAATATAAAATGAGATGTTTGCCAACCTGAATTGTATGTATGAATGAATGGGTATCCAAGTTAAGATAGGTAGCATTGAATAAACGCCACGCTGCAATTTCTTATCACCACTAAATACAAGAGCGTGTATCCATACAAACTAAAATAGGCCATATAGACAATGTATCATTTGTGGTGTGAGTAGCTGTTTCTATTTGGGAGATCGATACTCATGTTATGGGAGCATGTTACCCTAGGCATGGGCTGCGCGTGACATTTAGGACTAACAAAAAGCATTTAAACTTATACATTTAGATTTATGGGTCCTAAATGATGATTTTTCAATCATACAAACCAAGTACATATTTATTATTGTTGATGATTTTAAACGAGTAACTTGGATATGCCTTTTGTTAGAAATCTAAAGTTTTAAACACATTCAAAGAGTTTTATCTCTTGATTTAAACATAATTCAAAGTGAATATTTAAGTCATTTATATATATAATGGAATTGAGTTCATGAACTAGTTTTTCTCATAAATTTTACAAAATCATGACATCATAAATCAAAAATCAAGCCCTTATACACCTTAACAAAATAAGGTTATTGAAATAAAACACAAACATTTATTATAAGTGGCTCGATCACTCATGTTTACTTATAATGCACTAAAAGAGTTTTAGGGGTGAAAGCCTATTCACAACTACCTACTTATAAATAGAATCCTAAATAAAACTCTACATTGAAAAACATCATATGAACAATTATTTAGCTAAAAACCAAACTACCAATTCTTAAAGGTTTTGAGATGACTCTGCTTTACTACAAATGTTAATCCTCATAAACATAAATTTGATGCACGTGCCTATAAATACATGTTTATTAGTTATGCATCAGGATATAAGACATATAAGTTATATGATTTACATACAAAGAAAATTATTATTTTATGTGATGTTTTTTATGAAAATTATTTTCCATATATATAGGGGCATACCAAGTAATCTGTTGTTTTACTATATCCTATATTAGAACTCGATGCCACCCCAAATTCCTTGATAGACTCTTATAATATCATAGATTCACCAGATACTATAAAATCCATTTCACATCAACCTGCACCAACTCAATTTTTCATTAGACAAAGCATTAGACAGACAACACAACCTACATGGCTAAATGATTATGTTGCTTATATTAAAGAAAACTCATCTCAATCGACATCTTCTTTTGATACACACTTAAATTCATCCTCGTATACTTCTAATCACATATATTTCATGGTAAAAGTATATACAATACATGAAACAAAATCATATTATAGAGCAAAAGAGGACAATAAGTGGGTTATAACCATACAAGATGAAATAAATGCTTTAGAAAATAACCATACATCAGAGCTCATCGAACTACTAAAAGGCAAGAAAGTAATCACTTTTAAGTGGGTTTATCATGTTAAATACAATCAAGATGGTGATGTTGATAAGTACAAAGCATGATTGGTAGCTCAAAGTTTCAATCAACAAGCAAGTGTGGATTATCATGATAATTTTTCATCAATAGCTAAACTTGTTATGGTAAGAATGTTTATAACTATTGTAGTAAAATTTAATTTAAAAATACATTAGCTAGATATCAATAATGCATATCTACATGGCCATTTGGATGAAGAAGTCTACATGCCACCAGATAGGTAAATAAAAGCAAAACCTAGCATAACATGCAGATTGAAAAAGAGTTTTTACAAGCTTAAATAGGTATCCAGACAATGGAACAAAGAAATCATAAAAGCATTGACACATTATAGCTTCAATCAATCCATAACAAACTATTATCTTTTCATAAAAGGCATAAATTTTGACTTTATTGCTCTACTAATGTATGTTAACAATATACTCATAGCATGTATAAATCAAACAAGAAATTAGCAAGACAACTTAAGGTAATATTTCAATTGCTTTGTATTATACTAAGTTAAAATGACCATGGGAGGAATAAATTGCCTCAAACTACTTCCAATCTGCAAATGTGATATGGTTAAAGAAGTTGAGCAGATCAATTTTGAAGATAAGTTAATACAATTATTGATTAGACTTGATAATGTGTATGATCACACTCGTAATCAAATTTTGCTTATGGATCCCTTAACCAGTATTCATAAAGCATACTTGGCACACCCGATGGTGAAACATGCTCCCATATAGTGATTAATAAATCTTGTATCATTTGAGATCTATTAATCATCCTACAAAGGATGTGTAAATTTTTTTTTAGCATAATATAATTTCTTTATTTGTATAACATATGTTTATTACCTCTATCCTGCAAACATGTCATATTATGTAATTTTTAACATAAGCATAGTTTAAAATTCGTTTCCAAAATTTACTGATTATTTATAGGTACATGAATATATAATTAGTGATTTTACATTATTACCTTTAAATTGTTTATGTACATATGATAGTTGCATATATAATATAAAAAAACTATTAGAGTATGTTAAGTCCTGTATCTTCGAACTATAAAATGTCACTTGTTGATGATTGACCAGTCTCTTCTTATCCTAATATTGCTAAGCTATATTCATCAAATGATAAACATTGAGTATGAAACCCAATGGTACCTAAAATTGCATAAATAATATAGATAAACACTTTAGGTAGTATACAATACTTATAGTAATGATAAATATTATTCATGACTTTAAATTATTAAAATGCATTCTATTATTATACTAAAATTTCATCCATAATGGTATACGTTCAATAGTTATTTTCGCATTCCATATAAATCCAACTATCATATGTGTACATCTATTACATGTTTTAAAAACTCATACATTGCATTAATATATCAAAATAAGAAAATATCAATAGTTGTGTTATTGACATAGCAATATCACTATTTGTAGTAAGAAACATGACTAAATCAATATCATTTCACATCTCAATTATATTAATTCATATATGTAAATAAATAATCTTAATTCTGATAAATGGCATTAGTTGATAAGTATAACAATCCAACACACTCTATAGGAACTTTTATAAAATTAATATCAGACATTGATATGTAACTATAAGTAGAGTATTGTGCTATAAATATTTGTTTATCATCAATTTTCTATATCATATGACATCACCATATACCTGCCATATTTACATTTCAAGTCATTTCCATACAAATGATATGTTGTATGTCAACGAATGCAACTATGTATTGCATTCCACTTTACTTGTAGTAATGATATGCTATATGTTAATGAATGCAAATTTATATTACATTCTTTGTTCGTAATGATTTCATCTTTTCTTTATCATTTCATTATTTTTCTATGATCATATTAATCTCTATCTCTGATTATACATAATCTATACTAGATATATTTTCAATTATTTTTTTTTCAGTATATCTTTATATTCTCTGCCTTTATATTATTTCAATATATAAACATACTAGTGCCTCCCTTATGCCTCTTCTTTGTAATATATAAATATACTAGCACCATCCTTATTTTGCTCTTTGTATGTATTTATATGTATATTTATATATATAACTGTGCGCTCCTTATCTCTCCCTTATGACTTTATTATGTATGCATTTACGTAATGCTGACTTAACTGTAAAATAATAGCATATATATATATATATTTATATATATATATATTTATATATATATATATATATCATATATTCAAATAAATAAATATTAACCAAAGATTTACAACATTTCACAATGATATGCTCATATCATCAAGCCTTTTATTTTACCTGTGAATCTCTTTTATGGGTCAACTAATATTAGGAATAAACATAATCCATATCATACACCATTAATGCATAATATATTTATAAATCATCAATAACTCCAAGTGTACGAGTAAATAACTATCATTCTAATGTAAAACAACAATCCATACAAGCATACCAACTAATACACTCATCAAGTATTATATCATGCTATATTTAAAATTTACTAATCTAATATGTAATTTTCATTTCTTAAATAAAATCACCAAATAAATAATGTACGACTTTAAAAACATTAATTGATAAATTTACTATAATGCATTTGTCTTTAAATAGGCTATTTGTTTACCTGTTAAAATCATTTGAAGAGTTAACAGTCAATAAGCATAAACATAATCTCTATCATTTGTCATTCCATCAGAAGATATCAATCTATATGAATATATTAATTAATACACTTATTAGACATTCATAATCCACTTTATTTAAAATTTAATTACCTATTGAGCAACCTTCATTGTCAAATAGAATCATAAAATACTTGATGAACAATAATAATAAAAATATTAATTGAAATTTTACTATAAGGTATTTACCTTTAAACAGATGATTCATTTACTTATCAATCTCATTTTATTAGTAAATAAGCACATGTCTGTTTTCCCTTTCTCTTTATTTATCAGTTGAATTAGAATGATAAATCTTCTATCCTTTGTACCTATTACATTAAATTTTTTGATAATTTAATAAAGTCAACCTCACAAATATCATAACTCCTAATATGGTTCATTATATATTTACACATACATGTGTATTCGTAAATATCATAACTCCTAATATGATTCATTATATATTTACACATACATGTGTATTCATTCATTGGTATTCTAAATAAATAGTTGTCAAATCTCATATAATCAACATCATTACTTGGTTGCCATATTTATATTTATATGACATTTTCATAAATTTGTTATATAAATTTATACCAGCTAAGTATATATACAAGTAATTCATTCTAATTGAAATTTTATACCAATTCCATCTAAATTCATATATTTGACACTACATTCAATCAACATTTCTCTCAAAAATCATGTTGCAAGATGTTGTTGCTACATATATTCTAACTATTGATTAATTAATGATTAGATATTAATTATAAAACTTATAGAATCCAACGCAATATCTAGCAAATAGATTTTCTAATATATATATCCATTCATGTGCATGGCGTAATTTGTCCACCGCTTTAGCTCTTTTTTTCATTATCAACGTTGATTCATCACCATGTCTCCTATTCAATATTTTTGACCAAGCAAGGGAGCAAGGGAGATGAATTGCACTTGCCATTCCTAACCGTGTATGTATACATATATTTGGTCCATTTAATTATAATATAGATATATACCTATTTTGATATGACTAAATACATATGTCTAGCTCCACGTCCCAGGTTTAATTAATTCCAAATGTCACGGTTAATAACCAAAACACCAGTTACAGCCCAAGAATCACACAAAAATATACAAGTGTCACTCACACTTGTCCAAACCACACGCATACAGCTCATCCGTAACAATACAATCACCATTAACTTCTTGGGAGTTTACTCATTTGAATACAATAAACAACACATCTATAGGTTTTACTAGATCCAACAATTTTATCAACTCCTTAGTTTATTACAAAAACTCAATGTCACCTATTGACCACATCACAGGTATGCATGCATGCATATTCATTAAATTGGGTTTTAAACACATAATTACTTTAACTCACTCATCCTAATGTCAAATTTCACCTTAATTATTTATTCATTAATGAAACTTTAGTATAATAAAGCTATTGTACATAATATATTCTACCAGTAGTCAAGTGAACGTATATCCTTTTCAGTTTCCATGACAACATGATTTTTTTTTATATAAATTTTATTATCAGTTCACGTAAACTTTGCCATAATTCTCAGAATATTATATTACACATGTATATATATATTCACACATATGCCAACCATTTTATTACCTGATTATATTTATTTCATTTCATTTGGTCAATAAAATTTTCATAATACACAATCATGACATGAGCTATAACATAATTATCATATTTGGTTATGCAATACCCATCATATTCATGAATCAACTATGGTCACTTTGTCATATCTAACGTTTTAAAACCTGATAACTTAATTTCCTCAAATATACAGTAATTCATAGGTTCGATTAGTTTTTCCTTACTATGGATCAAACAATACATATTTCACTCATCTTCATTACTCTCATCTTCATTACTGTTAGACAAAGGAAGTTACTAGTTCCTTTCTTTGGAAACACTCGGTCCATCATGTATTAATTCATGCCCGTAATAACTGATTCCATGCTAAGTAATTTTCATTCGTTACCCAGTTATATATATTTTTTTGACAGTACCTGCTGCCTGTAATATATCAACTCAACATGTATGTCTTCCTGGCTCACTCATGCTGTTTGGCCTATACAACTATCCTACATTCAAATATTGATTCTTGCCTAATAATTGTTTTACTCGATACCTATCCATCATTCGTTCTATATTTTCTTTTCATGAGAATCCAGCACACAGAATTAGAAAAATATGCCACCCTTCTCTACCTTTTAAATCAGCTAGGTATATTTTTCAAGCATATTTTTTGCGTAACCCAATTAATAAAATATTCAGTCTCAAGAGCAGGTGTTCAGTAAACATGCACACACAAGACCTATTACATTTAAAACTGTAACGGGTGGAAGTTTGGGGTTGAATAAATGTATTTTATATTCTTGTAATTTGGAGAGTGTTGGCTTGAACACTTGGATGTCTCCTCCTGCCACACCTGATGATGCTACTAATGCTTTTAGGAGGGAGTGTCTAGTCAGCATCGGGTGATGTTCGAGGACTAGGCATGGCAGTTAGCATTGGCTAGGCTTATTGTTGGCACAAATTTTGTGCAATTAAAATAAAATCCCAGAATTGTAGTTACGGGTATCGTGCACGAGGACTACGGGAGTCAAACACTAGTTAATCACTACTAGACGGTCTAAGACAGTTAATTATATTTAAAGTCAACCGAGAGAAAAGCTTAAATAACAAGAAAAATAAATAAACAGTAAAACTCATACGAGTCACAGCCGAGAAAATAACACAGCACATAAATAAATAAATAGCTTAACAGGCTGCAAGCACAGCTGGGAGAATCATGTCTATCAGAGAGATAAAACACGAAAATGCTGGGTAGACTAAGTCTGAAAATAAACCAGAAATAAGCAGCAAACCAGAAGAGATGAAAAGCAAAAATAGCAAGATCCAACAGTAGATTAAACAACCAAGGCAAAGGTTCATGCTATGCAATATTCCATTGACAACCCTTCATGCATTTAAACATATAACATTAAATACAACTCTATCCCTAGCAGCTTGCATTTAATGATATCTAGCTCTTGTTAGACAACTTTATCCCTAGCAA
>CANYBF010451948.1:0-11549 GCA_948192965.1 Dalechampia spathulata
GATACGCGATCGCGTATGTTTAATCACACAATCATACGCGATCGCGTATGATCATATGCGGCGTGTAAAAGCCACATATGCGATCGCACATGATCCCTAGGCCGCCAAACTAAACCCTAAACGGGCCAAGCCCGGCCCGAAAGGACCCAGAATGGTCCGAAAGAACCCTAAATGGTCCAGAATTAACCCGGGATCGATCCGAATCAACACCGGTCCAAAATTAGGGTGCGACAGCAAGTACAACATTATTGAGAACTAAGTTATGCATAGCTACAGTCTGGGTCATTAAGAAGCTCAGACATTACTTCCAATCATACTAAGTTCAAGAAATCTCCAAGGTCAATCTTATGAAGTACTTGTATGAAGCTCTTTCACTAGTTGGGAAGCTTTGTAGGTGGTTAATCTTGTTATTAGAATTTGATATGTAGTACATCATTGAGAAGGTGATCAAAGGTCGTACCATCACTTAGCATCTAGGATAGTGGGTGACTTTCAGACATTTGAACTAGACTTTCCAAATGAGCACTTGGGGGCAGTTGATGTCCAAAAATGGTAGTTACACTTGGATGGTGCAATCAATAAATAGGGTGCAGGGATAGGAATTGTGCTTGTCACTCTTAAAGGTAAATTGATTATGCTTTCAAAGTGGTTGAGCTTCTCAGTCACTAACAATATGATTGAGTATGAAGCATCTCTATTTGGGCTTAAAGTACTGCTAATGATTGGTGCCTGAGTGAGCTATTCAATTATTTGATTCTTATCATTCACCAGTCCATAGCCAAGTGAGATGTTAGAGAAGAATGGCTCAAGCCTTATGCTGAATACATGAAGCTCATGGTTTGCAATTTTAGCTCATGTCAATTCATTCATACTCTATGAGATGAAAATCACATGATCAATGCTTTGGTTATGTTGGCTTCAGTGTGTGAATGACCATAATGTTAGATTTAGCCTATGATCATCAACTAATAAGGATCCCCTACTATAAGGGTGAATGGGTTATGGTGCAAGAAAAGGCTCCATGGTCTATAACTTCAATGCATATCAGGGAAGGATATCACAACAGTCATGTAGATAATGCATGCTAGTGCCTACAGATCCTACATAAATGGATTTATTTTATACATAAAGATCTTATGCCAAGGTTATTTCTAGCTTACCATGGAGATAGATTGCATACAGTCTATGTTATGATGTCAGATTCATAGAGGTCTGAGTCATATCCCATCGGTCAAATTGCAGAATTTAACCATGTTGTAGCCTTTCTCAACTTGGAGAATTAACATTATATGTGAGTTTCATCCTAATGCTTCTAATGGGCATTGATATATATTAGTGGTTGTTCACTACTTCTCTAAGTGGATGGAGGTAAAATCCTATAGTAAACTAGGGACAAAGTTGCTAAGTTTATAAAGAAGAATCTCAAATGTAGATATAAGGTCCCATATCACTTAGTACTAGATAATGCACTGTAGTTCCAAGGCCAAGTGTTTGATTTACTTTATGGATATAAGATCAAGCATCACTGATCTTCTCCATATTATCCTCAAGCTAATAGGGCAATCAAAGTAGCCAATAAGATGATTAAGAAGATCTTAGCTAAGATAGTATAGACTTACCATGATTGGTACAAGTAGTTATCATTTGCTCTTTAGGGTTATAGAACCATTGTAAAAATTCCTATGAGTGCAACCCCCTATTCTTTTGTTTATGGGATAGAAACTGTATTGCCAATCAAAGTAGAGCTGAAATCACTTCAGGTCATTTTGGAAGCTCAACTATTAAAAGTTGAGTGAAAAAGCAAAAAATATGAGTAGCTAGTTGCTATTGATGAGAAACAGTTAAAGGCTTTATATTATCTACAACTTTATAAGAAGTGCATAGCGAATGCATTCAACAGGAAGATAATGTTTGTTGCTATATGGGAGGGTGACCTCATTATAAAGTAAGTCAAACTAGCTATCTATGACCCGCATGGAAAATTCAAACCTAACTAGGAAGGCCCATTTTTGGTTAAGAAGATCTTATATAAAGGCATAGTTCATATCTCAAATTTAGAAGGTAACAAGTTCTTCAAACCTATCAACCTTGACAAGTATAAAGTTTAAAGCAAAAGATAAAAAGAAAATAAAAATAAAGTAAAACTCTAGTAAGTTGAAAACTTACAGACGTAGCTTACGTAAAAGTTAAGACAAAGCAAAGAATGAATGCTCAATGAGCTAAAAATCCACTTGGATGTCTCATACGGAAGTTAAAACTCCTAAAAGCAAATAGAGAGCATCAAATAGTTAATTGTAAAATCTCACATGAGACTAATTAGTAACAAGAGTTAAGTCTTATGTATATTAGATCTTTTATGTCAGTTTTAATATGTTATGCATGCAAATATTTTAATCTCAATAATGCTTTAGAATTCATGTTCATAAACTTACATATAAATAATATTAATCTTAAACACAAAGCAGCATACATAACTTTTATTAATCGTTTATGGAAAATCTAGCTCTTAGGATATCTACTAGCATAATCTTACAGTAAGGTCATATCCTCTTTGCATGCTCCAAGAAATAGAACAATAATCATTCTCCCTCAAACTCTATCAGTGATCAAAGGATAAATTATTGGTCATCGTATTGATGACAGAATCTAGCAGGACTATATTGGATGAACCTCTAAATCTTAGTAGTGGAATATAGTTGATGTAGATCTTCATTCTTACATGTTGAATGTACCATCAAGGACAAGTCCACCTAACCTCGCTCTTAAGGATCACCCCTATCTATGTGACCCAACTATCAAAAGTCAGTGTCCTTGCCTCACTAAAGATATTGCCTCTCCTCATATGGCTCTGAGATGCGTAGCTTTATAGATTACCCGCTAATTATGCTAAGATCTTAACTTATCTTGAAGCCATATCTAAAAAAAAAAAGCTTACTGAGTTGAAAATCATGCAAAAGGTTACTTAGGTAAAATTAGAGCAACTCGTAGAGCTAAAAATCAAAAGGGCAGTTCATGCAAAAATTAAGGTCTGAAGCAGAATCAAATGGCTCAATGAGTTGATAACCTCACAAGAGATGACTCATGCAAAAATTAAGGTAAAAATATAGCTTTTCTAAGTTGAAAACCTATAAAGGTGGCTTAGAAATTGTACCTGCATTAATAATGGACTACCATTGAAGTGCCTCCATTGGCGTCACTTCACTTTGTCTAGCCCAAGGATCATCTCTACCATGATCATCAAAATAGGGGTCTTGCCCTGCTATATCTAGTCTATCACTAGACCAATCATTAGATCCATATGGTTGAACTGGTTGATGAATAAAAACTATACCAGTAGTCCATATCCAACTACCCTTAACCATGAAGGAGTAATCACTAGCTTATGGTTGCATTATCGAAAGATAGCAGTGAGATTTAAAAAGCCTTCAGTAATCAACAATGACCTTGTTATGGTAGAGCTGATATTAAACACTTTGATCAGATATGTGATTGTCTCTCCAGTAGGTACCAACATCATCAACAACATTATCATGCTATATAAGACTCTAAAGATAGTAGCAAGCTCCTCATACATCAAACACAGCTCTGTGTGTCCAAACCAAAAGACATGGGTCACTTGATCCTAGAACTATATAGCAATGTGCAAGAAAAGAGAATTAATAGAGACTTGCTAGAACATCTTTAGATATTAGAGTCCAAACTCGCTTAGTCATCCTTACTTAATATCCTCCTACTGATGGGAGGTAGTACAAAAGATATCTAATGATTATTGAATGTCTACTCTTTGATAGAAGAGTATATGGGTCATGTTTTAGTAATGGAACAAAATACACAATATTCTTGCATAAAAATAATGATAGTAAGCACTTTAGGTTTTTATTATCAAATCCAAACTATACAAACTTCAAGCAGTTGACAGTCCTTAGTGTTTGTACATTATAGTTTGTATGTACTATGCCTTTCTATGATGCTAAGTTACACTATTCTATCTTATGTCTTAATATAGAAGTGTTAGCACCAGTTTCTGCCGGGGCCCAGAGCAAGGCTTACGAAAGTCATAGACGGGGGACCGCACTTGGAGTGAAAGCGTAGTCTTCCTAAGGGGTTCCCTTAGGAAATGATACAGACTCAAAAGAGTCACAAGGGAGTCACCACTGGATGGTTCCAAATTGGTCCAACCGACCCATAACATGAGTGCTAGTTAAACCTTTCAGAAATTGGGTTCAGGTGGTGGAGATCTATTCTATGAGTTTCCAAAATCAATTTTACCATTATAGTTGGGATTAATTATCCTAAGCAGGCAAGCATACGAGCGTAAAATGTAAGCACACAGTACGACATGTGATTTAGCGTTACAAAGTTATACGTAGAATGACATATAATGCTATATGGTATTTGGATGGCATGGCATATGCATGGCATGCAAAATAGCGAAAAAGTAACATGGCATATGCATGGCATGCAAAATAGCGAAAAAGTAACATGGCATATGCATGACATGTGAGTATGAATGACATATCATATGCATGACATGGCAACCTAGCATGTATATAAGCATATAACATGACAAATAGCGTATTATGTTATGCGTTAATTGTTTTGGATTATACTAGCGTTTGGCGTATATGTGGCGTATGCATAGTGTATGCATGATACATTGGATGAGTGGCATATCATATGCATGATATGTGAAGTGATGCATGTCATGGTATATGTATGACATAGCATAATAAATGACATACCATATGTATGGCATGTGAAATGATGCATGGCATGGCATGGTGGATGACATACCTCATGCGTGGTATGTGAAATAATGTATGACATGGCATATGCATGTCATGGAATAATGGATAGCATAGCATATGCATGACATGTGAAGGATGTATGGCATAGCATATGCATGGCATGGCATAATGAATAGTATACCATATGCATGGCATTTGAAGGATGTATGGCATGGCATATGCATGTGATGGCATAAGGGATAACATACCATATGCATGGCATGTGAAAGATGTATGGCATGGTATATGCATTTCATGGCATAGTGATGCGCATGTGAATGTGTATTCAACATAGTACATATGATGGCATATGGTATGACATGCGTTATGGCATACGACGTGTCATGGCATTGTGGCATAATGACATGTGAAATGACATATATATGCATGGCAAAGCATATTGATTGCGCATATTAGATTGTGTATTTGGTGTATTTGCATATTGGATTGCGTATTGGTGTATTTATATGTATATGCATATGAAATACACTATGTTATGGCATGGCATATGCATGACATACATAGTAGTGTGTGATTGTGTCATGTGACATGAATGACATATATATTTCAGCAAATATAAATCATCCACGATTAAAAATAATTAATGGTCGGAGAAAAGGAATAGAGGATACACATGGAAAGATAACGGTAAATTATTACAGACCAAACTAAATAATTCTACCCTATTACAAAATATCCTCGCATACACAATCTTTTGGGGTATTAAGTAATACCCCATTTCCCCTCGATTTTGCACGATCCAAAATGCCCGAATGGAATATGCAAAAATAAACAAATAAAATTCATTATTAGTAAATGAATTTATGATTTATTTAACTAGTTTAATGCCATATGAAGGCATAAACCTAGAGTCAAAATCCAGCAATTATTAGGCAATAATCGTAAAAAATAACACAAGCCGGATCGTGAAAATTCATTTTTATAAAAATAATTTTAGGCAAAATTATTTTTATTTGATCATGGAAAATTAATTAGGAGGGCTATTATCACACAAAAATTGTTGTAGAAAGCCACTCGACAAATTAATTCCAATCCTTTCAAAAAAATCGCATTTTATATGATCAAAAATTGCATTTTATCGTAAAAATTAATTTTGAGGCCAAAATTAATTAAATGTGATTATTTTATGATAGATCCAGAATACTTGAGCCACTGTAAAACTCAAATACCACTGGACGTATCAAAATATGATGAAAATACGATTCAAAAATGTATTTTTCTGGAAAAATGCAGACTATACGCGCCGCGTATAGACCTATGTGCGCCACACATAGGCTGTGTGTGGCGCACATAGGTCAACATGTGGTGCACATAGTTGGTTGATATGCAAGAAAATTCAATCTGTCAGTACAGAATCAAAATACAAACCAAAATAAGCATGTTTAATGAAGACAGTACCTCATTTTGACCTCGGATTGGCCTCCGATTTGCAACTCAAACATTTAATTAGGAAATTAAATAAAATAATTAATTTTAAGGCTAAAATCAATTAGATCTTAGCAATATTTGATAGATCCAGAACCCTAAGTGCATGGATAAGCTACTGAAGTTGCCGGAAAAATTAGATCCAAAGCGGATCGGGTGAAAATTTGGTTTTTCTATGAAAATCGGGATCTATGTGCATTGCACATAGATTTATGTGCACCACACATAAGGCATGTGTGGCGCACATAGATGTATATGTGGCACACATAGTTTTAAAAATCAAAGGAAAATGAAAGATTTTTAAGTAAAAACCCTAGATCCGACCTTAATCTAGGTAGATCGGACCCGAAACCAGAGTTTTGCTCGTGGATTTGCATCCAACTCAAAGAAAATAATTTTAAAGTTAAAATTATTTTAGATCCAGCTTGTTTATGGCAGGTCTAGGACACCCAAGGCATGAGAGAGCCTTGAATGCCATTGGAGTGGCCAGATCGAACAAAAAATTGATGAAAAACGGAAGAAAAATAACTTTTTCTTTAAAATTTGGAGGCTATATACATAGCATATAACCCTATGTGTGCCACACATGTGCTACATATGGCACACATAGATCTATATGCGCAGCATATAGTTTGAAAAATAGAAGAAAATCAAAGAAAAATGGAAAAATATGAAGATTTACCTTATTCCAGTAGCTTTTCTTCCTTGATCTTGCTTCTTCACGCATTTAGGGAGCCTAACTAGAGCCAATTTATCTCTAAATCCAAGTAATTTAATTAATTAGGGGCCTAATTAATTATGAAATGATTTTGGCAGAGGTTTGGCTTACCTTTTGGCAATTTTTGGGATCTCTAAAATGTTACCCCGAGCTTTATATTTATAGAGCAATTTTTGGGCGTGGTAACTTTATAATTTTTGCCTAGATATGAAAAATTCAAAGGCTATGTGCGCTAGACATAAGGCTATGTGCGCTACACATAAGGCTATGTGCGCAGCACATAGCTTATATGTTGCGCATATAGTTTTAGACTCATCATGTGGGGCCCACTAGGGCCACAACGGGATGTCCACCCCATGTCGAATAAGCATTATTCGACATTCCAAGACACTTTCATGAAGGAAAGTTTTCCGGTTCGGTCCCGAAAAGGCTCCCGACCAAACGTCTTTTTTTGGCTATATGCGGTGCACATAGTGCTATACGCTCCACCCCATACGAGCGAAATGGGATGTGAGCCATATGTCAAATATGCATCATTTGACATTCTAAGACACTTTACAATACAAAAATTTTCCAGATTTGGTCCCAAAAAGGCTCCCAACCAAACGTCTTTTCTATGTAACGTGCGACGCACATAGTGCGATGCGTATAGTGCTATGCACTCCGCCCCGTACGTATGAAATGGGATGCATACCATATATCCAGGAAGATGCAAATGACATTCCGAGTCATTTTGTAGTTTCAAGTTTTTCCAAATTCGGTCCCGAACGACGCATTTTCGCTAATGGACTCGTTTTAAGGCCTGTGGCACTATTCTGGCCCAAAATGGCATTCGGCATGCCAAAAGGTCATGCCTCGAGTAAGCACTAGCAAAAATGTGTTCTATATACATAGATCACTCGAATTAGGCTAAGTTGAATGGTGGGCCCCAAATGTATACTATTAATGGTGATAGTGCCTTGGTGGGCCCCACAGCGTAGTGAGCCAAAATGTGGCAAATAGCATGTCGAACTCTTTGCCTTGAGTAAGGCAGTAAGTGGGAAGTGTTCTGTGCACACAGAATATATTACAGTGGGTAGAGGGCCCCATTGGTGCCTGGCGGGCTCCACAGCGCGGTGGACCCGGAATGTGGTATTTGGGATGCCACAGGATGTTCCTTGCATAAGGTAGCTATGAAATGTATTCTGTAAGGATAGAATACACAGAATAGGCTAATGGATGTGGTGGGTCCCACTAGTCCTTGGTGAGCCCTATAGCGCGGTGGTCTTAGAATATGGCATTCGGGATGCCACGAGATGTGTTTTGCTTGAAGTAGCTGTGAAATGTATTCTATAAGTACAGAATACATAAAATAGGCTACCAAAGGTGTTGGGCCCCACCTATGTACTATTCATGGTGAATAGTAACTAGGGTCTAAAATGCAATATTTTGCATTTCGTGTGGTTTGCCTTGCGTAGGCAACAATGAAGTGTGTTCTGAATGTACAGAACACACAGAATAGGGAAATGAAGATGGCAGGCCCTACAAGGTGCTGTGGTGGGCCCCACCAGCTCTAAGGTATTCTGTGTGCCAGAATGCTCAGGGGAAACCACAAAGGCCTACGTGCATAATCAGGGTCGATATCGGGGACCAGAACCGATCTGAATAAATAGAAACTCGAAACTGCATGAGTGTGAAAAGTCAGGGTCAACAAGAAGTCATGAAGCTATGACACCATACATATAGAATCAGATATCATATCTACTTTAGGCATCATCATCTCCTAATTTCTCCTTAAATAGACTAGGACTGTTAGGAACCTTGATGTTATGTTGCTCTAGATGTGTAGTCAATTGGGTGATCACTCTACCCTTCTACTCAGTCATATAGGCATAGCGATCTTGTTCCTCTCTTTCCAAGCACCAGCTCGTTTGCATTCATTCAATCATATAGACATTTAGCTCATGCATGCATGCATATAATGAACATTATCATAGTAGGTACATACCTAAACATTTAGCATTTTAGATCTATAATAGTGGTGCAACCTCATCAGTAGTTTTATAGTATCAGCCATGGCATCTAAAGGTACCTGTATAGATCAAGCATATGTCAGATTATCAGGATCAGTTGCATGCTAATGCATTTCATCTACTCACATGAGTTATGTTTGACAAATCAAAGTTGATCTCATCCCTCATCGATCATAGAGAAGTACTACTAATGTGCACCATAATCCCATGAAGATGCATTCATTGAACTAGGCCTCCCATAAAAATTTCAAAATTTTTAAAGTACCCTTTCCTTAGCAAGTAAAATTTTCATGATTTACGGTATTTAAAAAATATAGAAAATTAGTTAGAATTTAGTATATTGATATTCAAAAATTTAGGTATTTCCTCTAGACCACTTCAATTCCAATTTCACTAATAAGTTGCTTTCCTATGTATGGGTCAGACAGGAAATTGATCCCTTAGATAATCAATTGAAGTCGAACCTCTAACTATTAGTCAAGCTATTGACTAGAAGGTGTTGCATTCTGGTAGTGAATCCTAAATCATATTTTTATGATATCAGACATATATATGATAGCATGAGTATAAATCCAATAGTTGATCATCTTAGAACCATCAATTCTTCACCTTGATCCAGTAGTTGATCACCCAAGTTCTACAGTTGATTGCTTGATCCAATAGTGATCATAGAATCAAGCATTTGGTTCCTAAACCCTAGCAACAAGATTTGAACTCAAACTTCACATGATTTTTAACCTTGTAGTAAAGCCATTGGTCCAACAGTTGATGATGATCAACATTTATCATCTTGCCCAAGCATCATGCTCCTAGTGATAAAATTGGGGTGGAGTTGCAAGCCTTAGTATAAGCATCCTTTAATCCTTAGTTAATTAGACCTCCCTAGTGGAGTTGCAAGCCTTAGCATGAGCATTATTATTTTGTAAGCCTTAGCATGAGCATTCTTCAATCCTTAGTGGATTGTACTTCCTTCCTCAATGGAGATGTACGCTTCAATATGAGCATTCTAATTGAGTTTTCCTTAGTGGATCACTTTTACATCCTTAATGGATTATGGTTTTCTTCATGGAATAACAAACCTCTGCATGAGCATCTGTAATCCTTAGCACGAGCATTTGTAAGCCCCAACCTGAGCATTGAGCCTCAAAATGAGCATCGATTAGGTATCTTGTTTGCTTTTTGGTGAAAAGTCATGTTATGATTAAGTCATATTTTGCCTATGTCACTTCAATTGTTGACCCTAACTTTTCTCTTATGCACTGTAACTTCAAGTTTTCTTCAATTTGGCTTGGTACAGGTCCTCGATGTCTATCTTGATTTACACACATGCATTTTAACCTCCCACAAGTGCTTTTGACATGTGGAGCATGTTACATTTTGCTTATGGAATGTGGAGTACATAACATGCATTTTCTAATATATGGGGTACATAGGACTACATGCTATACACATTTAGTTGAGATGCACATTGTGTGTGACCTTTTTCCATGCAAATCTAACATGCTCCATAGATCACCATGTGTTTTTTGCATAAATGAGGGCTAAAGAGCATAAAGCATACATCCCTAAGTGCTCTAATTGTAAGGCACACATGGGGTGCAAACTTTCATGTGTTGTACATATAGCATTATATGTTATGCATATCACTTGCAAAATTCACAGAATCCTACATTGTTAGCTCATTTCTAATAATTAATAACCCACACTTATAAATATGGCCTATATATTTATGGAAAAGGGGTCTAAAAATTGCAAATTAAGGCAAAAATCTTGTTAATTAGAATTATATACTAATTAATCCTCACTTAAACTTGCTAAACTTGTTTAGAATCAATATTAAATCATAATCCTACTTTGTAAGTGTTGGAATGCTTCTTCCTCTCTCTTTTCTCTTAATTTTCTTAATGGGTTTATGGTTTGGCATTGATTTTTCATTGATTGGCTTCAATCATGAATGTAGTAATTGCATTCTTAGCTTTTTCTTAGTTAGAATGATTTGTAATGGTCACATATTCACTATGGTTTGTGATTTCTGTGAGCTTTTGGTTCCGTTATCGGCTTTTCAGGTTTTACCTTTTTGAGGAAAAGGCAGAGTGTGGAGTCGCCACCTAGTTTGTTTCTATTAATCCAATTGAATTAACTTTGAAAACTAGGAAATAAAACTTAGGTTTTCCAGAGTTTAAAACGACCTTAGTTTCTTCAGAGTATGGGTTTGGGATTTTTAAATCTATTTGTATTCCATCTTAATATGCTCATTGTTTAAGTTTAATGAAAGCTCGTAGCACACACTTAAGGTTTAAGTTCATTTAGAGTATTTTCCATGGCATAGGGCATACAAAGGAACATATCACATGTTATGAAAGCGTAAAGGAAAGCGTAAAGAAAGCATAAAATAAAGCATAAAGGAAAGCATAAAAAGCAGAACATAAATGTGGGCAAAACAACCCACCTGAATAAAGACAAAAAGAAAGTGAAAGACTTGGGTATTTAAATACAACCCAACCAAAACATATATGAAAGCGATAAAACCCTAATTCTGAGGTCCGAGGCCCAATTGCACTCTTCGGGATCCAAATGGGCTCGTTT
>CANYBF010451997.1:0-12157 GCA_948192965.1 Dalechampia spathulata
TGGTATGATGTTTAGCATTCATGTGCATATATGAAATTGATTGCAATGACATACATACCATGAAATATACATACGAAAGATGATAATGACATTTAAATGATGCATTCATATTTAAATGATGTTGACCATGATGATGATGATGATAATAATATTAAATAATGTTATGATATACATTATGATAATAATATGAGACATATACGATGATCATAATATGATATATATTAATGGTATGTTATACATGATGATATCATTATACACATATGGTAGAGGTTTATGCTATTAGACAATGATAATATAATGAATATATGTTATCATTATTGATGCCATTCATGCTGAATATCGGTAGAGAATATAATTACTATGATTATGAATTTAAAAGAATATGTGCATAAAGATGGAATAATAGTGGTTGTATGGTTATGATTGATGTAGTATACATGATAAATGTTTACATTATTTAAGTAGAAATTTAAGAAGAATATAAATCCAAAGAAAAATAAATCATATATATATCAAGTAAATAAACTAGTCATAGTATCGATATAAAATGAACTATGATCTAAATACGTTAGAGAGTTAAGTAAATGATGATATACATGGATGATGAATATAAGTAATAATTTAAATGATTACATGGCAACGTCAATAATATGATGTTTTGGTGCACATGATCTGTTTTATATATGATATATGTATGATTATATTTTATATCTTATGGTAAAAGCACCATTGAGTTATATGTTAAAAGCACCACTGACAATTAGATGGAGAGCACGGATTCCTAAAGCACCAATTCAGCAAGAGACTCTTGGAAGGCAAGGACTTAGAGTAGATTGAAGTTTCAAATTAATTTGATTAAGCAATTAAATGTTAAAGGCAGTAAATGTAAGAATGTTATTTGGGATCAATACCTTCACAAAACTTAGAATAGCGCATAAATAGAAAAAATTTTATGCATCCCTTATAGAGTAATCAGTGGTTTCCACATATCGGAGATCATTAATTATTCTACGGGAGCATGTCACACAACTGAAAGGCATGACAATTAATGTTCGAACAAACATAATGATATTAATTTGAACATTATAGGATGAAATGAAATTATTTTTGTTAAAACAGTCAGAAACCCTAAATCAAAACCATAAACCCTAAATCGTAAAAGTTAACCCTAAGCAAAACATTATTAACATGAATTTGGAAAATTAATGTTTGAATAAATGTAATGATATTAATTTGAACATTATTGGATGAAATAAAATTAAGTTTAATAAAACCGTTAGAAACCTTAAATCAAAACCGTAAACCTAAATAATCAAAGTTAACCCTAAACAAAACATTATGAATATAAGTTTGGAAAATTAATGTTCTAGCAAATGTAATGATATTAATTTGAACATTTTAGGATGAAACGAAATTAACTTTTATAAAACTGTCAGAAACCTTAAATCTAAACCATAAACCCTAAAAAAGTAAAAGTTAACCCTAAACAAAACATTATTAATATGAGTTTGGAAAATTAATGTTCGAACAAACATAGTGATATTAATTTGAACATTATTGGATGAAATGAAATTAACTTTGCTAAAACCGTCAGAAACCCTAAATCGAAACCATAAACCCTAAATCGTAAAAGTTAACACTAAACAAAACATTACTAAAATGAATTTGGAAAATTAATGTTCAAACAAACGTAATGATATTAATTTGAACATTATTTGATGAAATGAAATTAAGTTTAATAAAACTGGCAGAAACCTTAAATCAAAACGTAAACCTAAATGGAAAAAGTTAACCTTAAACAAAGCATTAATAATATGAGTTTGGAAAATTAATGTTCGAACAAACGTAATGATATTAATTTGAACATTGTTGGATGAAATGAAATTAACTTTGCTAAAATCGTCAAAAACCTTAAATCAAAACCGTAAACCTACATAGTAAAAGATAACCCTAAATAAAACATTATTAACATGAGTTTCAAAAATTAATATTTGAACAAACGTAATGATATTACTTCGAACATTATTGGATGAAATGAAATTAACTTTCCTAAAATCATCAGAAACCCTAAATTGAAACCATATGCCCTAAATCATAAAAGTTAACCCTAAATAAAACATGATTCATATGAATTTTGAGAACTAATGTTCAAACAAACATGATGATATTAATTTTAACATAATTGGATGAAATGAAATTAAGTTTTATAAAACCATCAGAAACCTTAAATCAAAATCGTAAACTTAAATAGTAAAAGTTAACCCTAAATAAAACATTATTAATATGAGTTTGGAAAATTAATGTTCGAACAAAGATAATGATATTAATCTGAACACTATTAGATGAAATGAAATTAAGTTTAATACAACCGTCAGATACCTTAAATCAAAACCATAAACCTAAGTAATAAAAGTTAACCTTAAATAAAACATTATTAATATCAGTTTAGAAAATTAATATTCGAATAAACGTAATGATATTAATTCAAACATTATTAGATGAAATGAAATTAACTTTGCTAAAACCATCAGAAACCCTAAATTGAAACCATAAACCCTAAAAAAGTAAAAGTTAACCCTAAACAAAACATTATTAACATGAATTTAAAAAATTAATGTTCGAACAAAGATAACAATTTTAATTTGAACATTATTGGATGAAATGAAATTAAGTTTAATACAACCGTCAGAAACCTTAAATCCAAATCGTAAACCTAAATAATAAAAGTTAACCTTAAACAAACATTATTAATATGAGTATGGAAAATTAATGTTTGAACAAACATAATGATATTACTGTGAACATTATTTAATGAAATGAAATTAACTTTACCAAAACCATTCGAAACCCTAAATCAAAACCATAAACCCTAAAAAAGTAAAAATTAACTCTAAACAAAACATTATTAACATGAATTTGAAAAATTAATGTTCGAATAAAGATAATGATATTAATTTGAACATTATTGGAGGAAATGAAATTAAGTTTAATAAAACCGTTAAAAACCTTAAATCAAAACCGTAAACCTAAATAGTAAAAGTTAACCCTAAACAAAACATTATTAATATGAGTTTGGAAAATTAATGTTCGAACAAACATAATGATATTAATTTGAACATTATTTGATGAAATGAAATTAACTTTGTTAAAACCATCAGAAACTCTAAACCAAAACCATAAACCCTAAATCATAAAAGTTAACCCTAAACAAAACATTATTAACATGAATTTGGAAAACTAATGTTCAAACAAAAATAATGATATTAATTTGAACATTATTGGATGAAATAAAATTAAGTTTAATTAAACCGTTACAAACCTTAAATCAAAACCGTAAACCTAAATAGTAAAAGTTAACCCTAAACAAAACATTATTAATATGAGTTTGGAAAAATAATGTTTGAACAAACATAATGATATTAATTTGAACATTATTGGATGAAATGAAATTAACTTTGCTAAAACCGTCACAAACCCTAAATCGAAAGCATAAACCCTAAATCATAAAAGTTAACCCTAAACAAAACATTATTAACATGAATTTGGAAAATTAATGTTCGAACAAAGGTAATGGTATTAATTTGAACATTATTGGATGAAATGAAATTACGCTTAATAAAACCATCAGAAACCTTAAATTAAAATCGTAAACATAAATATTAAAAGTTAACCCTAAATAAAAAATTATTAATATGAGTTTAAAAAATTAATGTTCGAACAAATGTAACGATATTAATTTGAACATTATTGGATAAAATGAAATTAACTTTGATAAAAGAGTCAGAAACCCTCAATCAAAACCATAAACCTTGAATCGTAAAAGTTAACCCTACACAAAACATCAAGGACATGAATTTGGAAAATTAATGTTCGAACAAATGTAATGATATTACTCTGAACATTATTGGATGAAATAAAATTATGTTTGATAAAACCGTCTGAAACCTTAAATCAAAACTGAAAACCTAAATAGAAAAAGTTAACTCTAAGCAAAACATTATTAATGTGAGTTTGGAAAAGTAATTTTGGAACAAAGATAATGATATTAATTTGAACATTATTGGATGAAATGAAATTAAGTTTAATAAAACTGTGAGAAACCTTAAATCAAAACCATAAACCTATATAGTAAAACTTAACTCTAAATAAAACATTAGTAACATGAGTTTGGAAAATTAATGTTCGAATAAATGTAATGATATTAATTTGAGCATTATTGGATGAAATGAAATTAACTTTGCTAAAACAGTCATAAACCCTAAGTCAAAACCATAAACCCTAAATCGTATAAGTTAACCTTAAATAAAACATTATTAACATGAATTTAGAAAATTAATGTTCGAATAAATGTAATGATATTAATTTGAACGTTATTTGATGAAATGAAATTAAGTTTAATAAAATCATCAGAAACCTTAAATTAAAACTGTAAACCTAAATAGTAAAAGTTAACCCTAAGAAAAACATTATTAAAAAGCATTTAAAAAATTAATGTTCAAATAAACGTAATGATATTAATTTGAATATTATTCGATGGAATGAAATTAACTTTGCTAAAATCGTCAGAAACCCTAAATCAAAATCGTAAACCCTAAATCATAACAGTGAACTTTAAACAAAACATTATTGACATGAATTTGGAAAATTAATGTTTGAACAAATGTAATTGTGAGCACTGGTTTCTGCCGGAGCCTAGAGCGAGGCTTGCGATGTTCACGGACCAAGGACTACACTTGGAGCGAAAGCACAGGCTTTTCAAGGGGCTACCTTGAGGAATGATACGGACTCAAAAGAGCCATAAGGAAGCTGCCACTAGATGGTTCCGGATTGGTCCAACTAACCCATAGCATGAGTACTAGTTAAACCCTTCAGAGATTGGGTTTGGGTTGTAGAGATCTATTTCTATGAGTTTCCAAGATCGATTTACCATTATAGTTGGGATCAATTATCCTAGGCAGGCAAGCATACGAGCGTAAATGTAAGCACATAGCACGACATGCAATTTGGCGTTGCAAGGTTGCACATAGAATGGCATATAAGGCTATATGACATTTGGATGGCATGGCATATGCATGGCATGCGAAATAGCGATAGAATAACATGGCACATGCATGTCAGGTGAAGATGAATGATATATCATATGCATGATATGATAACTTAGCATGATGTGTAAGCACAAAATTATGGTAAATAGCACGTATAGCGTAATACGTTAGCATTTTTGAATCATTTTGTTATTGTAGAATATGCAGTGTATGCATGGCGTATGAAGTAAGTAACATGGCATATGCATGACATGTGAGATAGATGACATGGTATATGCCTGGCATGTGAGATAGATGACATACCTTATGCATGATATATGAGGGAAATGACATATAATATGCATGACATACGAGGTGATGCATGACATATCATGTGCATGACATATGGAATGAATGGCATATCATATGCATGACATATATAGTGATGCATGACATATCATGTGCATGACATATGGAATGATGCATGGCATGGCATATGCATGACATGATATAATGTATATATATGAAATGACATGGCATAGTGACTGGCATACCATATGCATGATATGTGAAATGGCATATAACATGACATATGCATGGCATGTGAGGCAAATGATATACCATATGCATGATATGTCATAGTATAATATATGTAATGGCATGGCATGACATAGTGATGCATATATGAATGGGTATTCAACATAGTATATGGCATGGCAAGTTTGCGTGTATTGTATTGCGTATTGGCGCATTTAAATTGTATTGGCATATTTACATGTATAAGCATATGAAATATGGTATGTTATGGCATGACATATGCATGACATGGCATAGTAGTGTGTGATGTGGCATGTGACATGATGACATATATTTTAGCAAATATAAATCCATCCATGAATAAAAATACCAAAAAGCCGATGAAAGGGATCGAGGAATTAGGGGTACACATCAGATTTTAGGGGAATTATTACAAAACAAATAATAATCCTATCCTATTACACAAATGTCCATGCATACATAATTTTGGGGTGTTAAGTAACACCCCCTTCCTCCTCATGTACTATTTCTTCTCGGGTTGCATGAGCCAAAAATACACGAATGTTTATTATGCAAAATAAACAAATAAACTCATTAATAGCAAATGAATTTAGGATTTATTTGACTAGTCCCATGCTATGTGAAAGCATGAACCAAGAGTCAAAATCCAGCAATTAATTGGCAACAATCAGGTAAATTTATACGAGCCGGATCATGAAAACAAAAATAAATTTAAGCAAAATTATCTTTTGTTTGATCATGGAAAATCAAATGGGAGTGCTAACATCACTTGGAATAATTTGGAGATAGCCCCTCAACCAATTTGAATCCAAAATTAATTAAATGTAATTATTTTATGATAGATCCAATACACTTGAGCTACTGTGAAGCATTAAATATTACTGGAAAAATCAAATCGATTTTGAAAATGAGGGAAAAAACGATTTTTCTAGAAATTTTCCAGGGAACGTGCGCCGTGTATCAAACTATGTGTGCCATACATAGGTTGTGTGTGGCTCATATAGTTGAAGGTGTGGCACACATAGCTTATGAATCTGCAAGAAAATCAAATCTGTTAGTACAGAAACGATCAACAGATAAAAATAAGCAACTTTAAGGAAGACAGTACCTTATTTTGAATACGAGTCGGCCTCCGTTTTGCAATCCAAATAATTAATTATGCAATTAATTTGAATAATTAATATTAAGGCTAAAATCAATTAGATCTAGATAATATTTGACAGATTCAGAACCCAGACAAAAATAAGCAACTTTAAGGAAGACAGTACCTTATTTTGAATACGAATCGGCCTTCGTTTTGCAATCCAAACAATTAATTATGTAATTAATTGGAATAATTAATTTTAAGACTAAAATCAATTAGATCTAGATAATATTTGACAGATTCAAAACCCCAAGAGCATGGATAAGCCTCTGGAGTTACTAGAAAAGTCAAATCCGAAGCGGATCGGGTGAAAAATGGCTTTTTCTGTGAAATCTGGGATCTATACCCGCTGCACATAGATCTATGTGTGCCATACATAGGCTATGTGTGGCATACATAGATGGATGTGTGGCACACATAGTTTGTAAAATATAAGGAAAATGGAGATTGTTCAGCGAAAACTCGAGATCCAACCCCGATCTAGGCAGATCGGAGCCTGAAAATGGATTTTTGCTTCGTGGATTTGCATCAAACATAAGAAAAATAATTTTAAAGTTAAAATTATTATAGATCTGTGAAATATATGGTAGATCTAGAACACCAGAGGCATGGAGAGGCCTCAAATGTTGCTGGAAAGACTAGATCGGGTGAAAAACTGGAGAAAAATATAAGAAAATTGGCATTTTCTTTGAAATCTGGGGCCTATATGCGTAGCATATAGGCCTATGTTCACCATACATGAGTTACATGTGGTGCACATAGGTTTATGTATGGCACACATAGCGTAGAAAACAGAGGAAAACAGAAGGTTTTCAAGAAAAATGTGAAATCCAGCTCAGATCTAGGCAGATCAAAGCTGGAAATCAATATTTTTGGGTACTCAACAGCATGAGTAAACCATAAAAACACAAGATTGAAGCCAATCACAAGAAAATCAAGCCAAAATTGAAGGTTTTATGTAAAAACACAAAGAAAATGGAAGAAAATGAAGAAATTACCTTATGGTAGTAGGTTTTTACTTCTTGATCTTTCTTCCAATTATGCTTAGGGAGCCTAACTAGAGCCAATTAGTCTCTAAATCCTAAAGATTTAATAAATTAAGTGTTTAATTAATTTTGGAGGAATTTTGGCATAGTTTGGCCTTGCTTTTTAGCAATTCTTAGATCCCTTCAGATGAACCCCAAGCTCTATATTTATAGAGCCAAATTAGGGTTTGGCAAAATTGTAATTTTTGGTTCAAATTTGAAAATTTTAAGGCTATGTGTGCCACACATAATTCTATGTTAGCGAGATATAGCCTATATGTGCAGCATGTAGTGCTACATGCTGCATATATAGCATTTTGACTCGTCGTGTGGGGCCCACTGGGGTTGCATCGGGATGTACGGCCCGTGCCCCATAAGCATCATTTTATATGCCAAGACATTGTGTAATGTGGCTCACATCCGGTTTGGTCTCGAGAAGGCTCCCAATCAAAGATCTAGAAAACATCATTAGGGCTGATGGTGAAAGAATCAGTAGTGGATTTCTTGGCTATAGTCAAGGTTGATAGGTCATAGACATCACCAAAGATGGTGAACTACTGGTCAAAGAAATCATCCGAGTTAGGCAACTTGGGAGCATGGTCATGTTGTGTCTCTCCTTGGATGAAGGGGACCATCTTTCACTCTTCAGGTTTTTTTGAAGTGTAAGGATCAAATCAATGCAGTACCTTTCTTCCCACATGGCTATAGGAATGTCAAACTCTATCGGACCCTGTTGGTACCAGCCTAAACCCTTTCCAAGCATGAAGTTCATTAGTTGCATCATCATCCCTATAGTGGGACTCGGTTAGTACGAGTATGACTCACATTCTCTGATGGAAGCGATCTGAAAACCAGTCATAAGAGGGACATCTTCCCTGATGCAGGCTAAAGAGACCTCATCATCAGCAGCAATAGTAACCATACCTTCGTTATGTAGAAACTTGATCTTGTGGTGCAGGGTGGACGACATACCTCCCAGGGGATGGAACCATGGTTGGCCTAGTAGTAAAGCGAAAGACACCAGAGTATCAAGAACTGTAAACTCCACCACTGATTCAATCGGCCTGACAGTGATAATGGCAGTGAAGGTACCAATAACCTCCCTTTTAGACTTGCCATAAGCCCTGATGATAGTCTTGCAAGGTTTTAAATCTGAAAGCTGAATCTCAAGCTTGGGCAGTACCTTGAGTGGTCAGATATTGATACCTGAACTGTTATCCACCATAACGTAGGGAGTGGAGAAGTTCATGATATTCACTCTGATGAATAGTATTTTGTTATGGCGGATTCCCTTGGCCGGTAGATCCACGTCAGAGAAAGTGATCATGCTGGATGCTAATTCTTGATTTACTAGCTGACTCTTCATGTTGAAGGTTGAGGCAGATGGGGAGATTCTTATGCTTGAGAGTACTTCGACGATGGCCCACCAATGTTGTTGGGAGGATAGCACCAAGTCCCAGATGCTGATGTTCGCTTATATCTTTTTCAGCTGCTTGATGACAACATTATCAGGCTGAGCAACCTGATCAGCTAGCTGTGGAGCTGGTGCATTGCTTGGACCAGCCTTGTCCCTAGTGGGCCTAGCCTCATTTGGCTTCTTAGAAGCTTACCAAGGTTTATTCCCAAGGTTGGGAGAAGTGAAGACCTTACCACTGTGAGTCATGTTGTGAACTTGAGAGGACATTTTGTTAACACCTAACCCTTTCTACTGCTTGGGCGGTTTTGGTGCTGGCTTAACTGTCTTGGGGGTCTCGATCGACTTACCCTTTTTGGATACCTGATCCTGTGATGATTCATACTTAGCATAATCCTAAGTAACTGTAGACTCGTCATCTGAACTATCATACCATATGTCAATGGCACCAATGTCAAATCCACCACCAAGATGAAAGCTGATAGTGGGTAGCCAAGTAACCTCCTCACAGTCGAGGGGAGAAAAGGAGTTTAGAACCAAGGATTCTGGCAACCCTAATTAGAGCATGTAGCTGCGGTTGGCTTTGTGGTAGTTAGGCAACGGGTTGGTCTTGGTTGATGGTTTGGATTTTTCAGGGTCCTCGATCTAACCAGAGTCAATGAGATTCTGAATGACTAGTCTGAGAGAGCGACAATCATCAGTGTTATGGTCATGATGCTAGTGATAATGGCAGTAAGTTTTGGTGTCCACCGAGGCTGGGGGTGGTGTTTTGAAGTTTGGTTCCAGTGGTTTGATAAGTTTGGCTTTAAGGAGACACCCAAAAACCTTAGAAAGTTGCATTCCAAGATCTGAGAACTTCCGGGATGGGGTAGTGTTTTGGAGTATGGGATTTAGTGTTTGTAGGGCATTGATGTAGTGTGGCTTCTATTGTGTTTGGGCGTATGTGGTGGTTTTAGTCTTTTGGAAGGAAAGCTCCTTTTCCTTACCCTTGATCTACATAATACGTTGTCCTACAGAGTAGATGTGCTCAAAAGTATGGAATGTCTGATATTTCAGCTTATCCTGGTAAAGTGGCAGCAACCCCATGATAAGCTTGTTGATCATGTCAGATTCAGATGGCTTATATCTAACCAATGCAGCTTTGTCCATCCATCGACTGAAATAATCTATGAAAGATTCATTGGCTTTTTGTTTAACCATTTCCAAATCCATCAAAGTTACATCAAACCGGGACTTGAACCCATACTGTTACAAAATGCAGTACAAAAAGGCTTCCATTCAGCTGTGGTCACCTTGTTTAGACTGTGATACCAGGCTAGCACTGGACCCTCCAGTGAGATGAAGAACAATCAAACTATCTGATCGTCTGATAGGTCTATAGTGCTCATCATCATAGTGTAAGTCTTCAGATGATTCTTCAGGTCCCCAACTCTACTATATTTGGGAACATCTAGGAGCTTGAACTTGGCAGGAAGCCCCTTGATAGCTCAGATTGAGAACTCATCAAAGTCCATGTCAGACCCCATGGCTTTGGTCTTCATGATGGTCTGCAGCTATTCAATCTTCTACTCCAAGACAGTGGTCTCAAAGTTTTAAACATCATGCATGTGGAGCGACACATCATTATTGGTCTCCATGTCATACAAATTGACACCCTTCCCATTTTTCTTTCATCGGAGCTGGTGGGTGATGAATTCAGTAAGACTAAGAGCCTCTCGGATCTGTTGTTGTAAGAGAGTCTTAAAGTCATTGTTCAGGAGCTTGGCCACAGACTGGTCAATGAGTTTCTGAACTGCAGCAAGTGTGGTCTCATTCAATATTGGAGGAGGAGGATCAGATGAGGATGCAACATTTCTGGCATGCTGAGAGTCTGACATTGTTCTGTACATGATAGAAAGAGTTAGCATGGATGCATGAGTATGCATATGGTGTTGTGTATGGTGTATATGATGTGACACGTAGAATGTATGTGTGGCCTATGCTAGGAAATAATGTGATGTCATGGCTGCAACTAAGCAAGTTACCATGCGTATGCATGGGTGCACATGATGCATCACGTAGGATGTATGTGTATCCTATGCTAGGAAACATCTAGCATTATGGCTGCAAAAGAAAAATTTTGTTAGGGAAAATTGCATGAGTATGCATGTATGCATGTTTGGCAGAAAACACGAAACGGTTAGCGAATACGTAGCACACAACAGCACTCCCTTCCAACCTTATACCTCCATGAGAATTAGTCAATTCAAGTTCTCTTATGCTAGGTGGGATACTAACCTAGAGTTATACTGGGAACTCGAGGCGGGATTCTCTCAATAAGGCAAGTAAAAGGTTTGATCGTAGCCTGATCATATAAGGGATTACGACAAAAACCTGATAGCATTTCGACCTAGTCATATTGCTATGATAAGTGAATACCGATGGAATTGGCATGAGGTTGTGCAACCATACGGAATCATGAAAGGATTCTGACTCTTAGTAGAGCAATATGGGCATGATTATATTGTTATGATAAGAGTATGCCCATGGACTAGGCATAAGGTTATGCAACCATACAAAATCATGAAAGGATTCTGACCCTTAGCAGAGCAATATGGGCATGATCATATTTTTATGATGAGAGTACACCTATGGAATAAGCGTAAGGTTATGTAACCATACGTAATCATGAAAGGATTTCAACTCTTAGTAGAGCAATACAGGCATGATCATATTATTATGATAAGAGTACGCCCGTGGAATAAGCATAAGGTTATGTAACCATACAGAATCATGAAAGGATTCCGACTCTTAGTAGAGCAATACAGGCATGATCATATTGTTATGATAAGAGTACACCCATGGAATAAGCATAAGGTTATGCAACCATACAGAATCATGAAAGGATTCTGACTCTTAGCAGAGCAATACGGGCATGATCATATTGTTATGATAAGGGTACGCCCGTGGAATAGGCGTGAGGTTGGGCAACCATACGGAATCATGAAAGGAT
>CANYBF010452038.1:0-17357 GCA_948192965.1 Dalechampia spathulata
TGCTTAAGCAATATCATAACTCACATGCTGAATTAAAACTTAACTTATCTAATTCACTGATACATCATATAATCATCAATTTATTCCATTTATGCATATAGTTAACCAATTAATATTAATTCTATAATACCAGTATACTTAGTCTCTTAAATATTCTATTCCCCTTTGTATCTGTTAATCCTGTTTAAGTCTTTACTTCAAAACTCATTACGACAGTCTTATAATTCCTTAATGATTAACTTAATAATCTTCTTAAATCATTCAATATCCTTAAACTATTAATCATAATCATATATATCACTTAATCTTCTTAATCTTAGCTTTAGCATTCTTAAGTCACTTACTACATATCTTAGTTTAATCTCACTTACCATTTCATTAATAAATTAAATAAACCTTTAATGATACTTATTATTCTCAATTATCCTTTTAAATTCTCAATTTAAACTTATTTTAAGCAATACAAACTTATCTCAAGTTATACCTCATTAAAAGCTCAATTTAATTCATCTAAATTAACTTAACTTACCTCAACCTATACTATCCATTAAGACTTAATTAATCCTTTAAAATACCCTTAAATCATTTAATTGAAAATCCATTTTAGTCCAATACTCTATTTTAGCCGAATACCCATCAAAATTTACACCAAAATTTCTAATTCTTCTTATATGTCTAATTTAACTCTTCTTTCTTAAACCCACTTAATAAACCTTATTATTACTTCCTTAAAACTTTATTTCTTTTGCCAAAATCATTAATTTACTTATCATATTCAAACATTTATAATTTCCATATTCCATATTCATTTATATAAATTAAAGCCTTAATATGCTCATTTTGCTCATTTAAGCCCCTTTTAAGTCATTTTCTTTTTTCATTGTTTCTTAACTTAACATAATGACTTAATTTAAACCTTAAATAAAAGTAAATTCATTATATCATACTTAAAATTTATCATTTTATTTAAATTATTAAGTCATAATTCTTTTACTTATCAATTTAACCCTTAATCCTTCATTTAACTCATTTTTATGTTTATTTTTCCCATTTTACTTATCATTAATCTTCTATTTTTCTTAATCAAAGTCTTAATGTCATTTTAACTTAGTAAACAACAAATTTTTCCTTAGCATGGTTCGGTCGTGATGAAAAATAAAGGACACACTCACACACACACACCACAAATCCATCTTATTTCTTCCCCTTTACAATCCTAAACCATCTAAATATCAACTAATTAATTAAAATCATTAAAAATCATTAAATACCATTCAGCCAGCAGCTTAAACAAATCCAAAAATTTACATAAATCATGAATCTATAGCTAATCTATACTCACCAACTCACCTTTAAGCTTATAAAACTCAATCTTTACCAAAAGTGACTCCTTTGACTCCTACGCTTCGGATTTGCTAAGCTTTTCACCAAATAACTTCTTCTTGGTAAATATACAACTAAAATCCACATGCATGCATAAGAATATATTAGATCTTGATAAAGAAAGAAGATTTGGAGCATTAATAGTTTGGCTTTTTAATAAAACATATGGATCTTCATAATTTTTAAGTGGAAATTTAAGATCCTTATAAGAAAGGGTTTGGCCTCTACATAAACAAAAAGGAAAAGAAATTTTGATGATCATACCTTCAAATACTCTTATAAAATGGTTAGTTCAAGAAGAATCCAGACCAAACGGAGTTGAAAGATAAGCAAACTTCAACTCATAAAAGAAAGAGCTTTGGTTTTTAAGCTTCAAAGAAAGAAGCATTCGGTCATCACTTGAAAGGTAAGAAAATGGAACTATTTTTAACAAAAACTTAACTTCACACATTTATGTTGAAATATACTTGAGTGTAGAAGAAAAACAGAAACAAAGAACTCGACCTTGAAGCTCCAAATGGACATGCATGCACCCTTTCTTGAAACATAAACAAATAGAGAGGTCTTCTGCCTTAGCTGTGAGTTTGTTTTGTTTAAAGTTGTAAGTTTTATGAAGTTATAGATGAAAGATGAAGAAGAAAGGAGGAGGGTTCAGCTGGTTTGAAGAAAATAGAAGAAAAACTAAGTTAGAAAGAGATGAGAGGATAAGAAAGAGAATAAGAGAGGTGAGATGAAGGGATAGGGTTTACATGTGAAGTGTGGGGACTTGGCGCCTTGTGTTTTGGCAAAAAGGGTTGTCTACTGAATAATTGAGGGAAAATGAAATTCAAATGAAGAAAAAGTCGGCTGATGACATTTCATTTAGCCAAAATTCCATCAAAAACACCCATTAAGCCCCCTAAACTTCATTTTTTTCTTAATTTATTTTGAATCCTCCAATCCTAATCCTAAATTTCATCTTATACACATAATTTACTCTTAAATACTTCATATTTTATTATAAATATCATCAACCAATTTTTCCATACTCAATTAATTAATAATCTTACACTCTCTCTCCTTCCACTAACATCATTTCCTAAATTCCTTTTCCAACTTCCCATACATTTTTTTTAATTACCAATCCCACTTATATTTAATTTATAATAACTTAATTATATCATATCTTAATTCTATTTTCATATTTTTAATTTCCTATTTATTTATTTTCCATCCATAATTCCTAAATTTCTATTTATGACATCATCTTTAGTCATTATGACATCATCATGTCATATTAAATTGAAAATTCTATTTTTAATTTCTAATATCTATTTTCATTATATAATTCAATAATTTAGTTTCAAAAATAAGTTTTTTCATTCCCTAATTCCTTAAAATTGCATTATTCCATTCTCTTACATCATCAAATTCGATTATGATGTCATAAATAAAATTTTTATTCAAAATTTTCATATATCTAATTTAAGTTAACACAAGCACTATGGTCAAAGTTATTTTATCAAATTCAATGTGGATTACCTAAAATCATCGTTTTAGTGCTGATTATCCATCCGTTTCAGTGGTTTCAGTAAAATTTCCACTTTGCTCTTTTGAGCTTTAAACTCAATTCTTAACATATATCTACCAACATAATCATAATTCCATATCATTTCCACATCAATAACATATATAAACATGACATATTGTCAATTATTAATGCACAGTGAATCATACAGTTTAGGATGTGATATTAACGCATCATGCATTAAAAATGTTAACATTAACATATATGACAAGCCATGTCTACTCTAGATTGCATCAAACTTGACCTCTAAACAGAGAATAGAAATAATTAGTGCATTGAAAATTCATATAAAAGCCTTTGCTCTAGGCTATGAAGACATGCCAGGTATCGACAGAACTATTGCAGAACATAGAATTTTGACTAAGCCTGGGTTCAAGCCAATTAAGTAGAAACTATGGTGCCTCCGACCAAAGTGGGCTCAGAAGGTCAAGGAAGATATCTAGAAGTAGTTGGATGCTAAATTCCTTGATGTGGTTGATGACCAAGAATGGTTGGCCAATGTGGTTCTGGTTCCCAATAAAGATGGCAAGGTCAGGGTCTGTGTAGACTACAGGGATCTGAACAAAGCATATCTAAAGGATGACTTTCCTTTACCTTATATTGAGATGCTAGTCAATAGTACAGTCGCTAGCACTATGTATTCCTTCGCTGATGGATTTTCTGGGTATAACCAAATTCTGATGGCTATTATAGATAAGGTGAAGACAGCTTTCATCACAGAATAGGGGACTTATTGCTATAAGGTCATACCCTTCAGCTTGAAGAACGTAGATGCTACCTACCAACAAGCTGAAATAACCTTATTGCATGACCTAATCCACAAAGAGATTGAAGTCCATGTTGATGACATGATGGTGAAATCTTCCACCAAGGAAGAACATCCAGCTGCTCTTGATATATTTCTCACGTGAGTTGAGAAGTACGGACTCAGGCTGAATCTGAGGAAGTGCACATTCAAGGTGATGTCTGGTAAGCTGTTGGGTTACATTATCAGTCAAAGGGGTATTGAAGTGGATCCTGATAAGGCAAAGTCAATCATTGAGATGCCTATCCATAGAACTGAGACTGAAGTCAGGGGATTCCTTGGACAGCTCCAGTATATTATCAGATTCATCACCAAGCTCAATACCATACATGAGCCAATCTTCAACCTATTGAGGAAGAACCAGCCTATGGCTTAGGATGAGAACTACCAGTTTGCATTTGAGAGGGTGAAGCATTACCTCTCCAACCCGTTGATCATGCAACTGCCTCAGTCGGGAAAACCATTACTACTCTATCTAGCCTTAGAAGAGGAGTCAATGGGTGCTATGATGGCTCAGAAGAATGAAGTTGAAGTTGAGCATGTTTTTTACTACTTGAATAAGAAGTTACTACCAACTGAATGCAAATACATCATTGTTAATAAGTTATGCATGGTTATGGTCTGGGTCACCAAGAAACTCTGAGACTACTTCTAGTCTTATGAAGTTTAGGCAATCTCCAAGGTTGACCCTATGAAGTACTTGTATGCATCTCTTTTACTGGTAGGGAAACTCTCCAGGTTGCTGATCCTGTTATTAAAGTTTGATGTGCAGTATATCACAACTAAGGTGATCAAAGGCAGAGAAATTGCCGAATTCTTAGCATCCATGCTGATGGATGACTTTAAGACCTTTGAATTAGACTTCCCAGATGAGCACTTAAGGTAGTTGATGTCAAGAAATGGTAGTTACACTTTAAGGACACAATCAACAGAAGAGGTGCAGGTATAGGAGTTATGCTAATCACTCTTGAAGGCAAACTCATTATGCTTTCTAAGTGGCTGAGCTTTCCAGTCACCAATAATGTGGTTGAATATGAAGCATGTCTATTTGGGCTAGAAGCATTACTAATGATCGGTGCCCAAGATATATAGATATTTAGTGATTCGATGCTTATCATTCACCAATCCATGACCGAGTGGGAGGTCAAAGAGGAAAGGGTCAAGCCTTATGCTGAATACATGAAGCTCATGGTTTGCAATTTCAGGTCATGCCAATTCATTTACATACCACGTGAAAAGAATTAGATGGCTGATGCCTTGGCCATACTGGCTTTAGTTTGTGAATGACCGCATGGTCAAATTCAACCTATATTCATCAAGCAGTATATGATTCCTTGCCATGAGGGAGAATGGGTTACGGTACTAGACTTGCTAGATGAGATCCCATGGTATGTAGATATCATGAACTTTTTGAAAATTGATGTTCATCCAGAAGAAGCTAACAAGACTGATAAACTAGCTCTACGCAGGCTATCAACCAACTTTACATGGCATCAGGGTGTTCTCTATAGAAGAACAACAGATGGTATACAACTTTAATGCATATCGGGGAAGGAGATTGAATTAGTCATTGAAATGGTACACGCTAGTATATGCAAACCCCACATGAATGGATTCATGCTTTACAGGAAAATCCTACACCAAGGATATTTCTGGCTCGCCATGGAGACAGACTACATATAGTTTGTACGAAGATGTCATGAGTGTTAGATTAACAGGGATCTGAGTCACATACCACTAGTCAAATTGCATAATTTGATAATGCCTTGGCCATTATCAGCTTGGGGAATTAACATCATGGGTGAGATTCATCCTAACGCTTCCAACGGGCATCGGTACATACTAGTAGTTGTTGACTACTTCTCTAAGTGGGTAGAAGCTGAATCCTATAGTAAACTGGGGGTAAAGTAGGTTGCCAAGTTTATAGAGAAGAATCTTATATGTCGATATAGGATACCATATCACTAGGTGTCTATTAATAGAGTGCAGTTCCTAGGCCAAGTGGTTGACTTGCTAGAAAGATATGGGATCAAGCACAACTGATCCTCTCCATACCGCCCTCAAGCTAACGGGGTAGTCAAAGTGGCTAACAAGATGATCAAGTGCATCTTAGCAAAGACAGTGAGAACTTATAGAGATTGGCATGAGCAATTATCATTTGCTTTATGGGGTTACAGAACCTCTGTAAGGAGTCCTATGGGTGCCACCCCCTGCTCTCTTATTTATGAGACAAAAGCCGTATTGCTAATCAAAGTGGAGCTGAAATCACTTTGTATCATTCTGGTATGAACAACTAGTTACTATTGATAAGAAATGGTTGAAGGCTCTCTATCATCTACAGCTTTACAAGAAGCACATGGCAAATGCATTCAAAAGAAAGGTCAAGCTTGTTGCTAAACATGAAGGTGATTTGGTTTTGAAGCAAGTCAGACTAGATATCTGCAACCCTTGTGGAAAGTTCAGACCTAACTGGGAAAGCCCATTCTTAGTCAAAAAGATCCTCTCCAAAGGTACTGTTTGCATCTCAGATTTAGAAGGCAATGAATTATCAGAACCCATCAACCTTGATCAGCTAAAGAAGTATTTTATCTAGAGCAAAGGGCAAAAGAAAGAGCAAAATAAAAAACAAAAAGTTTGATGAGCTGAAAACCTATGAAGGCAGTTTACGCAAAAATTAAGACAAATGAAAAATATTTGCTCGATGAGTTGAAAATCCGCTCAGATGACTCATGTAAAAGTTAGAGCTCTTAAAAGCAAAAGGAGAGAGTTAAAATAGTTAATCAGAAAATCTCGCACAAGGCTGGTCAACAATAGGGGTTAAGTCTGATGCACATTGGGAAACTTCTGTGTCGGTTTTAACATTTTTCATGCATATGTTTTAATCTCATTAATGCAAATAGAACACAAGTCCATGAAATTAGCTATAAGTAATACTAGTTGTAAACACTAAGCATCATCACTCTTTATTACATGCAATCATGTTGCCTAACAATGTATTATAGTACAGAGCTCAAGCGTGGTGCAGCACCCACAGCTTATACTTATCATTGGTAGCAAATCCAGCTACAGGGATCTTTATAAGCACGATCCTATGATGAGGCCAGGTCCTCTCCACATGCTCTAAGAAGCAGGGCACTAATCGTCCTCCTTTAAACTTTGTCAATTAGGGGATAATCTGTCTATAGCCATATTGATGGCAGATCCTAGTAGGACTGTAGTGCATGCAACACCTAAACCCTGGCAGTGGGATATAGTCTATGTAAATCCTCACAGTTACATGTTGTATGTGCCACCAAAGGCAAGTCCACTTAATCTCACTCTTAGGTCGGATTCCCATCCACTCAATCCAGCTGTCGAATATCAGTGCTTTCACCTCACTAAAGGTATAGCCCTTCTGCATGTGGCTATAAGGTATGTATCTCCATAAATCACCCGCTGGTGGTGCAAGAATTCCCAGCTTCTCCTGAAGCCAAACCTGAAAATAAAATAAAAATAAAAGCTTGCTGAGTTGAAAACCTTGCAAAAGGTTGCTCAGGCAAAAATTAGAGCAACCCACTGAGCTGAAAACTCAAGGGGGCAGTTCAGGTAAAAGTTAGGGTCTAAAGTAAAATCAGTAACCCGATGGGCCAAAAACCTTGCAAAAGGTGACCCATGCAAAAATTAGGGCAAAAACATAGCTTTCTCTAAGTTGAAAACTTGCAAAGGCGGCTTAGAACTCTTACCTGTAATAGAATCAGACTACCACTGAAGTGCCCAAATAGGCCCTTCTTCACTCTGTCTAGTCCAAGATCATTTCCACTACGATCATCAGAAAAGGGGTCTGACCTTACACCATCTGGTCTACAACAGGCCCGATCAGTAAATCTCCATGACCGGATGGATTGACGAATAGGAATTATGCAAGTAATCCAAATTCAGCTACCCTCAGCCATGATGGAGCATCCACAGATTTTTGGCTATATAGCTGAAAAATAGCAGCGATATCTACAGAGCCCTTTATAGTCAAAAGGGACCTCGTAGTGGTCAGACTGATATCAAAAGCCCTCATCAAGTATTGTTCTGCCTCTCCTATTGACACGTGCATCATTAACATTGTTGATATCTCGCAAGTGACTCCGAGGATTGTAGCAAACTCCTTAAATAGGGAGCATAACTCAACATGCCCAAACTAGAAGACATGGGCTACTAGATCCTAAAATTGCACAGCAGCATGCAAAAAGGCATTCTTAACCGAGACTTACCAAAAAGTGTTCAGATGTTGGAGTCCAATCCCACTTAGCTGATTCCACTCGTTATTGCCCCACTAACGGGAAAGAGCATGAAAAGCAAATAGTGATTTCTAAGTCATTGTTTATCTAATTTCTGCACAGAAGAGCAAATAAGTTATGTTTTGACAGTGGAGCATAAAATGCATGATATTTATAGCAACAAGCAAATTTGGGTTTCATTAATAAATCTAAAAGATACACAGTTCAAAGCTTTTGGCTATTTTCAAAGCTATACACCACAACCCACGTGTATTAGGCCCGTGTGCCAGACTTTATTATTCTAGTGCATTATTTTAATATAGAAATCATAGAGTTCTGACATCATGCATATGAAAAATAGATGTCATGTCTCCTTTAAGCATCATCTTCATCGGAATGGTCTTCATCAAGGCTAACACTATTCGGAACCTCAATATTATATCACTCCAGATGCACTATCAACCGAGCGATCTCTCATCCCATCTGCTCTGTCATCTGAGCATAGTGATCTCGCTCCTCCCGTTCCAAGTGCTTACTTGTCTGCAAACATGAGCATATATGCATATAAGTCATGCATCCATGCATTTCCATGAACTTGCATTTATAATAGGTACTCACCTGAACACTCAACATCTCAAAGGTATGATAGTGATGTAATCCTATCAGGAGCTGCAAAGTATCCGCCATGGCATCTTGAGGTACCTGCACTAGTCAAACACATGTAAGGCCGCTAAATTCAAAAGTGTACAAAATATACATGCTCACATGAGTGGTATTAGGTGGATAAAACTCAATTTCATCCCTTATTGGCACTGGGAAGGATGTCCCATATGGGCGACCAGTCTCATCATACATATAGATCAATGGGTTTTGCGGCCACATTAGCTGGCCTTCTATAAAGTCTATTGGATGCTCATATCAAGGAGCACCTCTGGGGTTTCAAACATTGATCTTAGTGGGGCTACACCAGATCGAGCTTCATGAGATCTCTTTGAGGCACCGCTACCTTGAGAACTGCCAATGGCTAGTGAACCACGATCTCGGGTTCTGGTAGCAGCCCAAACTTGTACGCCATGATCTGCAAGGTCAACATGCACAGTTAGCAAGACTCAAACAAATATTGATGTTAGAATTGATAGAATTTTTCTTACCTCAACAACCTGCCAGCAACTAATGAAACGATCTCTGCATTGCCTACTACAGATATCCAATCCCTGCATCAGATGAGCCAGACTAGTGTTGCCCCAGTCTAATCTTTTGATGGCATCCAGATCCTGGAGAGCCCATAGTACACAAATGTGGATGATGTTTCTACTATCATTGAATAGAGTACACCCCAGCATATACAGTAGAAAGCTAAGAGTGTACTGATCTGCAGAGATCATCCTGCTAAGTGTCTCCACCAGTACTGCCTCTCAGAGACAGTCATATAAGATGCTGTGTCCACCTCTCACATTGGGAGACACACTTAGCAGGTCAAAGATTGTGCCATATGACCAATACGCTGATGTTAATCTGGCATCAAACTGAATGGGTAACCATACACACTCTAGCTCGGTGATTCCAGTAAAGATACTTAGAGTAATAGCAATCTCACCCACTGGCAAATGGAAGGTATGAGTGGAATCCATCCGCCGCTTAATCATGGCAGTGATAATGAACTTATTGCATGTCTTCTCCATGCCAGTAAAGCAAGAGATATATGGACCAAAATAGCTCTGATCCACTCTGACATGAATCTCCTAAGGCAGTTGGGAGTACCACTCAAGGATCCCTTGGATGCTGCAGTTACAATAATTGTTCACTCTCTGTGCAAATTATAGAATTCATGCTAGCTTTTAGACTGAATTACAAAGTACAAACAGTATTTTAGAGGTCCAGAACTCCTCCCCTTTGCCCTAAAATCAAGTATTCATGCTTATGAATTAAAAAGATGTATAATCCTTCAAAAAATGGCTGAAAAATGCTTATTTTAGCCAATTTCCCACTGCTATATGTGCAGCACATAATCCTATGTATTCCACATATAGCCTATGTGTGGTGCACATAGTGCTATATACGCAGCACATAGCGAGACCCGTTTTTAAAAAAATCTAATTTTCATCGAAACACTTTGACAATCACATGCATACCTAAGCCTAGCACTAATCTATCACTAAATTTAAGTCCAACAATGGCCTAAATGCAACAAAATAAGCCTAAACTCTACTTTTGAAAAAAAAACAAAAAACTAAGCTAAAACATGAAAAACTCACCTTCTCGGGAGGAGCTCGGGATCGATGGGAGCCTATGGCAAAGGTTTCTGTAATTGGATTGCCAAAACAAACCCCAAAGTAAGCATCATGAGTTGTATGCTTGGTTAGAGCATAGCTTGGGACCAATTTTGGTCCCAAGGGGGCGGTTGCATTCGAATTCCAACCATTTTTGAAAAAATGCTAAGTTTTTTACTTGGGGAATTGAGAGAAAATCAATTTTTGGAAGGGAAACCAAATGATTTTTGGATTGAAGGCTTGTATATTTAAAATTTCTAAGATATGTGCGCCACACATAGGAGAACGCACTCCACATGTAGTAAATTTTGCTAATGTTCACTAGCCTCTATGGGGATTTGCTAATATGCACCACCCTCCCATGAAGATGCAAATGGAAAGTTAGGCCTCTGGTAAAAATTTTAGAATTTTTGAAGGTCATTTGCTCTGTCGAGCCTAATTTTCATGACCTGTAGCATCTGAAAAACCTAAAAAATTAATCAAAATGCAGTAGATTGATACTCAAAAATTTAGGTATTTTTCCTAGACCATTTCAATACCAATTTCACTGACAAATTACTTTTCCATGTCTAGCACAGGCAGAAAATTAATCCAGCAGATGATCAGAAATAGTCAAGCCTTTGACTTCTGGTCAAGCCGTTAACCAGATAGTATTGCATTCCGATATAGGATCCCAAATACAAATTTTGGAGATAGACAACACTTATTTGATGGTGTGAGAATAGATCTAATGGTTAATCACCCCCACCCAACAGAAGGTCACTTCTGGTTCCATAGTTAAACAACCCGATCTTGCAGCGATTAGATAATCAATCCTTTGATTCTTAAACTCTAGCCATAGGCATCTGAACACCGACATCGGTCTCACAATGACCATCGATCAGCCTTGATCATTTAGCTTGAATGTCAGGCCCCCAATGAAAAAATTGGGATTATTATTGGTCAAAACCATTGACCAAAAATTGTTAAAGACCTAGCAGAGGATCCTAAATGCCACTTTAGAGATATTTGACATTTATTTGATGGCGCAAGCGTCGACCCAGTAGACGATCACCAAGGTCCCATAATTGACCACTTGATCCAGCAGAAATTATAGAACCAAGACTTTGGTTCCTAAATCCTAATAGTAGGTATCTGAATGATGACTACATATGATTTCAAGCCTTGTTGCAAAGTCATTGGTCTTGCAGAAGACCTCTTATTAGCATTGATCATTTAGCCCGGGCACCGGGCTCCCAGTGGTAGAATTGGGTTTCTAAGCCTCATCATGAGCACTAGATCAGCATTGATCACCTTTAACCCAAGCACCGGGCTCCTAGTAGCAGGATTGGGTTGTAAGCCTCAACACGAGCACTCTGTAATCCTCAACGTGAATACTCTGTAAGCCTCAACATGAGCACTCTATAAGCCTCAATGCGAGCACTCTGTAAGCCTCAATGTGAGCACTCTACAAGCCTTAATACAAGCACCCCACAAGCCTCAGCATGAGCATCAGACCTTGATGCAAGCATTGGTCAGGTACCTCCCTTACTTTCGGTGAAAATTCATGTTATAATCAAGTCTCATTTTGATGACTTACGCTTAGGTCACCTTAAAATAGTTTTGATTATGGGGCAAACTGTTGACCCTTACTTTTCACCTACGCGTATGATCTCGGGTTTTGTTGATTCAGCTTGGAATCGATCCTCGATATCAACCCCAATTTGTGTACATGCATTTTAACTTCCTTTGAGTGTTTTGGACATATAGAACATATTGCATTTTGCCCATACAAGGCAAAATGTATAAACAAAATGCACTTAGCATATAGAAAAAAGACGTTTAGTAGGGCCCACTTTTCTGGGCCAAATCTAGGGTGCTTCTTATAGCACAATGTCTTAGAATGTCAAGTGATGCTTATTTGACATATGGAGCACATCCCATTTTTTCCATGCAAGGCGGAGCGCATAACATCAAAATGCTATATGCGTAGCATATAGCACTATGTACTATGCATGTAGCAGAAAAAGACGTTTGGTAGGGCCTACTTTCCAAGCCAAATCTAACATGCTTCACATAGAACAATGTCTTAGAATGTCAAATAATGCTCATTTGACATAGGGGTAAAATGCTATATGCGTATAAAGACATTTGGTTGGGAGCCTTCTCGGGACCAAATTGAAAGTGCACCTTATTACACAATGTTTTAGCACATCTCCCCTCCTCCTTGAGTAATTTTTCCTCTTGTGTAGCACGAGCCAAAAATGCATGATGTGAATATTATGCAAAATAAACATAAATAAATACATTAGTAGTAAATGAATTTATGATTTATTTGACTAGTTTAATGCTATGTGAAAGCATAAACCAAGAGTCAAAATCCAATTAATTGTTAGGCAACAATCATATAAATTTATACAAATCCGATCATAAAAATTAATAAAAATAAAGATAATTTTAAGCAAAATTATTTTTGTTTGATCATGGAAAATCAAATGGGAGTGCTAACATCACTTGGAATATTTTGGAATTAGCCCCTCAACCAATTTGAATCCAATCCTTTCAAAAATCACATTTTATATGAACCAAATAAGCATTTGATCATTAAAAATTAATTTTGAGGCCAAAATTAATTAAATGTAATTATTTTATGATATATCCAATATACTTGAGCCATTATAAAACATTAAATACTATTGGAAAAATCAAAATACGCTTAAAAACGGATGAAAAATCATATTTTTCTAGAAAAATACGAAGAATGTGTGTCGCATGTTATGCAATGTGTGCAACACGTAACCAATGTGCTATGAACATTGCATAATGTGTGGCACATATTAAGGCCAAATCTGCAAGAAAATCAAATTTATCAATATAAACTTGATCTACAGATTAAATACAGTGACTTTAATAAAGGACAGCACCTCATTTGAGCACATATCAGCCTCCAAATTGCAATCCAAACATTTAATTATGCAATTAAATTAGATAATTAATTTTAAGGCTAAGATTAATTAGATCTGGATAATATTTGACTGATCCAGAACATTAAGACTATGGAAAAGCCATTAATATCACTGAAAACGTCAGATCTGAAGCGAAAATGAGTGAAATCATAAGCGAATTTTGAATTTCTGGAAAATTTTGAAACAATGTGTGCAACACATTGACAAAGTGTGGTGCACATTCATGAAAAAGTTTTAGGAAAATGAAGTTTCTCAACAGAAAACTCCAGATCTGGCTCAGATCTAGATAGATCAAAGCCAGAAAATACGTTTTAAAGCATGAGAAGAGCGTTTATTTTGAAAAATTAATTTCAAAGTTGAAATTAATTTAGATCTAGAAGATTTATGACAGATACAGTACACTAGAGGCATGGAAAAGCCTCTAATGCAGCTAGATTTGTCAGATTGGAAGTGAAAACTGAGAAAAATTGCATTTTTTGAAAATTTTTTGACCAATGTGCGCAGCACATAGAGGAATGTGTGCCATACATTGGCAATATATGGCACACATTGATGAATATATGGCACACATTGCCTGGGAAACAGAAGAAAAATATACATTTCTAAGAAAAATGTTAAATCCGGCTCGGATCTAGGCAGATCAAAGCAAGAAATCAGTGTTTTTGGGTACTCAACAGGATGAGTAACCCATATAAACTCAAGATTGAAGCCAAAAATCAAGAGGTCAAGCCAAAACTTGGAGATTTAAGCAAAAATCAAAAGAAAATGGAAGGAAATTGAAAAATTACCTTTGAGCAGTAGGTTTTCTTCAACAATCTTGCTTCCAAATGTGCTTAGGGACCAAGCTAATGCTTGTTTGGTCTCTAAAATCTGACCAATTTAATTAATCAAGTGTTTAATTAATTTTGGAGTGATTTTGGCATAGTTTCCCCTTGCTGAAGAGCAAAATTTGGATCCCCTCTAGATGACCCTCAACTCTATATTTATATAGCCAAAATAGGGTTTGGTAAAATGGTAATTTTTGGTCTGGATTTGAAAATTTTTAAAGAATGTGCACTACACATTAGAGAATGTGCACCACACATTGCCAATGTGTGCAGCACATTGCCAATGTGTGCAGCACATTGTACAACATGTTACGCACATTGCATTTTGATATGTTATGTGGGGCCCACTGGGTTGTATTGGGATGTGCGACCCATGCCCTAGAAGCATCATTTTATATTCTAAGACATTGTATGATATGGATCACTTTAGTTTTTGTCCCGGGAGGGCTCCCAACCAAAGGTCTTTTTTTGTAACGTGCGTAACGCATTGTGCAAAGCGCTATGCACATTGCAATGCGCTCCGCCTCGTACGAGTGAAATGTAATATGAGCCATATGTCAAATAAGCATGATTTGACATATTAATACATTCTTGTGAAGAAAAGTTTTCTGGATTTGGTCCAGAAAGTTGTCCGTACCAAACATCTTTTTTCCGCCAAATAGTGCGTATAGTTCTATTCATGTATTTTACCTCGTATGGGTAATATGTAATGTGTGTCACATTTCAAATATGCATTATTTAACATAATAAGACATCGTGCTATATGGAGCATATTAGATTTGGTCCTGAAGGTGGGCCCCACCAAACGTCTTATTTTGTAACATGCATGACACATTGTGTAACATGCTACGCACATTACAATGCATACAGGCCCGTACGAGCAAAATGTAATGTGAGCCATATGTCAAATAAGCATCATTTGACATTCTAAGACGTTGTGCTATATGGAGCACATTAGATTTGGTCCCAAAAGTGGGCCCCACCAAATGTCTTATTTTTGTAACATGCGTAGCACATTGTGTAACATGCTACGCGTGTTGCATTTTCAGGCAATGCGCACAGGCCCATACGATCAAAATGTAATGCATGCCATATGTCATCAGAGATGCACTCAACATTTTAAGGCATTTTGCAGTTCAGAGTTTTGCCAAATTCGGCCCCGAGTGGTGGGTTCCACTAATGGGCCCATTTTAGGTCCATAATGCTATGTGCCCGAAATGTAGCATTTGGCACACCATGTGCTCAACCTCATGTAGGCATGAGTAAAATGTGTTTTATGTGCACAAAACACTCAAAATGGGCTAACAAAGGTGGTGGGCCCCACTGATGCCCTAACTCGAGTTCACAATGCTATGTGCTCGGAATGTGGCATTTGGTATGCCAAGTACTCTACCTTGCATAGGCATGAGTAAAATGTGTTTTGTGTGTACAGAACACTCAGAATGGGCTAACAGAGGTGGTGGGCCCCACCAGTGCCCTAACTCGGGTTCACAATGCTATATGCCCGAAATGTGGCATTTGGTATGCCAAGTACTCTGCCTTACATAAGCATGAGTGGAATGTGTTTTGTGTGTACAGAACACTTAGAATGGTCTAACAGAGGTGGTGGGCCCCACTAGTGTCCTAACTCGGGTTCACAATGCTATATGCCCGAAATGTGGCATTTGGTATGCCAAGTACTCTTCCTCATGTAGGCATGAGTGGAATGTGTTCTGTGTGCATAGAACACTCAAAATAGTTGATTGAGGTGGTGGGCCCCATCGGTACACTATTTCGGGCAAATAGTGCCTAGTGCCTAAAATGCAATATTTTGCATGTTATGCATTCTAGATGTCAAATAAGAGTTATTCGATGTTGTAAGGCATTATCAGCATTTTTTATTTGCATGGGCCCCACCAGGTGGGCCCTGTCTGTGGGTCTCATGTGTGGGCCCCACCAACATGTGGGTCCCACTAAGCATTTTTCTTCCATTGAAGTGTCGTGCATGCAGTGCTATGCATTAAATGTGCTTTGTATATGTAGAATGCTAAGAGGAGGTTGATAAAGGTAGCGGGCCCCACCAAACGTCATGGTGGGTCCCGCTACCTGAAATGTGCTCCGTACACCAGAGCATTCAGAGGGAGCTAGAGAGGCCTATATGCACTATCGGGATCAATTTTGAGGACTGATACCGATCCAAATTGATAAAAACCCGAGATCGCACAAGGGTGAAAAGTCAGGGTCAAGAGTTTGCCCCCTGATCAGGACCATTTTGAGGCGATACTAGCGTAAGTCATCAAAATGAGATCTGATCATATTGTGACTTTTCACAAGAAGTAAGAAAAGTACCTGATCGATGCTTGCATCGAGGCCCGATGCTACGGTTAAGACTTGTGGTGTGTTCACGCCGAGGCTTGCAGAGTGCTCACATTGATGTTTGTGATCCAGTTCTGTCACTAGGAGCCTGCTGCTTGGGCTAAAAGTGATCAATGCTGATATGATGCTCATGCTAAGGCTTTTAAACCCAATTCTACCACTGGGAGCCCGGTGCTTAGGCTAAAGTGATCAATGCTGATTAGAGGTCTTCTGCAAGACCGATGGCTTTGCTACGAGGCTTGGAATCATCTATCATCAGCGTTCAGATGCTTACTGCAATGATTCACAATCAAAGGCTTGATTCTACGATCTCTGATAGATCGAGTGGTCAACTACATGACCAAAGGTGACTGTCTATTGGGTCAGTGCTCGTACCATCACATAAATGTCAAATATCTTCAAAACGGCATTTGGTATCCTCTGTTGGGTCTTTGACATTTTTTGGTCAATGGTTTTGACCAGTACAATCCTAATTCTGTCACTAAGGGCTCGACGTTTAGGTAATCCGATCAAGGCTGACCGGTGGTCATTGCGAGACCGATTACTTTCTTGCGAGATTCATCATCTGAAGTCGGCATTCAGATGCCTATGGCTAAGGTTTTGAAGTCAAAGGCTTAACTCTGTGATCTCTGCTGGATCGATTGCTTTCTTGCAAGATTCATCATCTGAAGTTGGCATTCAGATGCCTATAGCTAAGGTTTTGAAGTCAAAGGCTTTACTCTGTGATCTCTGCTGGATCGGGCGGTTTAGCTGCTGTTGACCCTGACTTTCACCTGTGAGCTTTGGTATCCGTTTCTCGGCTTTTCCAGTTTTTACAGGTTTTAACTTTTGAGAAAAACGGAATATGTGTGGAGTCGCCACCTAGTTTGTTTCTATTAATCCAATTGAATTAACTTTGAAAACTAGGAAATAAAACCTTGGTTTTTCAGAGTTGAAAACATCCTTAGTTTCTTCAGAG
>CANYBF010452478.1:0-35764 GCA_948192965.1 Dalechampia spathulata
TACTTCATAATTTTTCATTTTCTAATAAAAATCATAATTAATTTCACTCGCTTACATCATCATTACCTAATTATGACATCATAATTAATTTTTAATTCAAAATTTCCAAAATTTGCATATATCTAATTTAAGTTAATACAAGCACTTTGGTCAAAACCATTCAATTAAATTCAATGTTTTTAACATAGAAATCATCATTTTAGTGCCATTTAGGGTTCGTTTCAGTGGTTTCGGCAAAAGTTTCAATTTCTTCTTTTGAGCTTTAAACTCAATTCTTATCATATACTTATCAACATAATCATAATTTTATATCATTTTCACACCGATAACAAATAAAACACAACATAACATCAATTTATGAATGCATAATACACCCCTAAATTCAGGATATGACACGATATACGTGCATTTAATCAATTGACCCAATTTTGCACGTTTGAACTTATTTTTTGCATTCGACTTAATCTACTATCATCTTATCATCATTTCTTAACCCTGATAGATATTTTCTATCATTGTCATAATATTTATAATTTTCACCTCGAAATACGCATTTTACCATAATTTTACCTTATCGTTTAATTTTTTGCCCGTATAGGGTATAATTTTCATCACCCTATTCAATTATACTTTTCACACTAAAATTGAGGATGTAACATGACTCCTAGTCAATTGATTGGAATTGCCAAGCTCATTTTGACAACTTGCTTGAACTTTCACTATTACACCCATAGTTGAGACCCCAGTAGTTTGTACGCTAGTATACGGATAGAGGTCTGTATGCGTATGAGTTTTGTTATACATTGATGATATGTATACATGTATGTATGTATGTATGCTTGTATTTTGTGATACTGTCGCCTTATTGGGAAGCATGACTTCTCGGGTGAATGAGGGACAGTGATTTTAATGTGTTTAGGTTGGTTTCGGAGTGTTTTCCACAAGTTCTGGGGGGAGTTAGAGGCTTTGAATTAGGCATGTCCTAAATTTAGGCTTGCAGTACGGGCGTACGAATAACCGTACGGGCGTACCTAGCCCAAGGGAACAGGGGAGTTGAGGTCCTAGAGCCGGTACGGGCATACTAAGAGGTTGTACGGCCATACTGTTGCTCGCAGGAAAAGTTATGCATCAGGAACTTTGGGGTCGTACGGGTGTACCAAAAATGGTACGGGCGTACCAAAAATGGTATGGGCGTACGAAAACTCATAGGAAAATTCATGCATCAGGGTTTTTAGGTTGGTACGGGCGTACAGGTATTTGGTACGGTCGTACGCGACTTAAAACACCATTTTTAAGAGGATAAACTTAGACTTTTCTTTGACTTTCTTTCCTTTTCTTCCTCCCAAACCCTTTCTAAAGTCCCTAAACCCCTAGAGGTCATCTCTCTTCAGGGAATTAAGCATAGCAGAGTTGGTTTTGCATGGTTAGAAGCTTAGAGACGTGATTAGCCACTAGCAGCTTTACTTCTTACAGGTTAGTGCTGGTTTGTATTAGTTGTTCTTTGATTCTTTTATTGCTTTTAAGCCAAGTATGGCTTAGTAAATGATGATTGGGGATTGAATTCCCGTATTTGCCTATTAATTGATGATATGAGCTTGTGATTTGTTTAGTTCAATGATTCTTGTTTGAGATTCTATATGATACGCTCGTATGTTAGCATATTCATGACATTTGGGATCGTGAATGCCTGAACAGAGCGAGAGAAAATAAGGAAAGGCATGTTGGATCATGTATTACAGGATTCCATAATGGAATCGTATATTATATTTCCTCCTTCGGGAGTTAACTCTCGAGACATAGGCACAACAAAGGGGTCTACGGGCCAGGATTACAGTTGTCCTCCTTCGGGAGTTGAGTACCGGTACATAGGGATCCAACATGGGAATATATTGTGCACAATAAGGGGAAAAGGAAAGAGGAAAGAGAGTACAGAACAGGAAGAGGAAACGGGGTAACATAGCATTACATTGTATTGCCTGTTATTTGACATGCTTGTTTATGTTATATGCATGTATGATAGCTAGTACCACTGAGTCTTCGACTCAGCGTTTATCAATTGATGAACGCAAGTTCCGAGCCTACTGTAGAAGGCCCAGAGTAGTGACTGCCGTGTCAGCAGAGTAATGGATTCAGCAGCAATCCCCAAGCTCGAGGTGGTCCGGGATAGCCGAGCATACCTTCTTTTTGTAGTTTTATGGCGTAGCTTGTATATAGCGTAGAGAGGCAATAGTGTGATTATAGTTTGGTGGTGATTGTACGGATAATGTAATCAGAACCTGGAATATTAATGAATATACTTTTGTTATAGACATGTTCATTCAATTGAATGTATGTTGTTATCTAGGGTTATGTTTGGTTATGTTGATGATTTCACCGCCATACTATCTGTTGTCCCCATACGACGTCATTTTTACAGGTTCAGGTATCCCTTGTAGTGTATGTAACGGTTTCCCATACGGGAGGTCGTTATGTATGCTACGGGAGCATGTTACTCCAGGTATGGGCTGAACGTGACATTCACAGTAAGAAATCATTGAAATAAGCTATAAATAACTGAAAATAACTGAAAATGTAAGTTGAAATTAATGTGCAAAGAAACATGTAGTTACTTGTATTCAGGAACAAAAATTGTTCATGTAAAAAGTGAGAAAGAAACTGAAGTTTAACGGAAATAAATATGTCAAAAATAATTGTTTCGCCATAGTAGTTTTGTTTGGTATTCTTCTATGTGTTTGTTCTTGCTTGTTGATTTTTTACTAATAATTGTTGGCCTTACATTTGTGTTGTAATAGCGGGATATTTAATGAATGGTTCATCCTTGAACATCCCTAGCATTTCTATCCACTTCCATTTCCATTATCTATCCATATTTACCTTCAACTACCCACCTTTTCTTTGGTACTTCATTTTAAAATTAATTAATTAAATTAATTAGTTGAAAATATAATAATAATAATAATAGTAAGTATATATTTGCACTCAGCAATCTACATGAGAAACAATCATGAGCATGATGAATCATCCCCTCTGGATTATGCACTCATTCTTTTACTTTCCTACATTGGATCAAACACATTCATATCGATATTGTTTGTTAGCCACTCTTTACTAATTCAAATAATTAGGTTACATGACTAAATGCATGACCTCTTTATCAACATAAGCTACGCAAATATTCATAAATTAAACCTACTTTTCTTACTTCAACCCTTCATATCTCTTGATAACCATCGCTGCTACCATTTCTCAAGCTTCTCATTATTTCCTCAAGGGGGCAACACTTGTCCTTCTCCATCTGTCATACCATTTACTATCTTCAAGAGCTTTGACATTACTAACCTTCCATACTTAATTTTTAATTATTTATTCAATTAAAATATTAAATCAATTTTAAAATCCCATTTGGCTCTTGTTAATCTTTCCAGAATTTTTTAATTATTTCAATTGATTAACATTTATTTAGTCATGTAATTATACTAATAAATAAAACTAAGGTCTAAACGGCATAAAGTTGAAATATTAGTACGAATATTACTTTAAAATAAGGCATGTGAAATACGCAAGTTACCTGCACACAAACTTTAATAACACAAATTAAAGGACTATTTTGGAATTTTGATTTTTATTCCTTATTAAAAAAAATTAATGCACGTTCAAACTTTATTTTAAAATATCCTTTTCTACAATAATTGATTCTTTTTTATCTTTTGTAAAAATTGAATATTACATCTTTTAATTATTTCATTGGTTTCTAAATCAATCTAAAAGCACAAAAATTGGAGTTTTTTCAATATTACTATCCAGATGAATTTTATTAATATATATATATATATATTTGTCCAAATGATATACATTCTGATCCATTCTGATATGTTAGCTTAATTTAATAATTAAAAAATGAAATGAGAATTGGGCGAAGAAGAGATACTCATTCTGGACCTTATTCGGTTATTTTAATAAGATGATGTGAATTATTTAAAAATATAGAAAAGGATAAGAAAGCACATTGAAGTTTGCAAAGAATAATTCTTAATTTGTCTCTCTCTGACTGACTCCTCACTCAGTCCATTCAACCGAATCCATCATATCATAATTCGTATAACATACATGAAATGATGAAACTGGGTTTTCAATATTCCTAGGAGATGGGACATTAATCATCATTAATGGGGTAAATGCAATAAAAAACATCATTAATGATCATTATGGAGATGATGATGTGGGCTTTGTTCCAAGTTGGCAACTTGTAATGTTTACAACCATGAAGATTTGGAGTGACCCAGCAAAGGCCGATAGTCATCCAGGTTCATCCTTCCTCAATTATTGTCCAGTATTAAACCATGGAATCCAGAGTTCAACTGGGAATGCATGCTCGGGTTGAGTGTATTTAGTTAAAAGATAAGTTATCTCTAGCATTGTGGAGCACATGCCTTCCGTAAACTCCGAAGATATGGACGAAAGCGTTGCAATTATCATGCTTCTCTTGCAATTTTAATATTCCAATACACACACATACATAGTAGTAAGATGGAAACCATCCTAATCCTAATTAAACTATTTTACTGGACTCCAGAAACTATAATTCTTTCCGAATTAGTTTTTTTTTTAATTATTATTTACTATTTTTATCTTAACAAAACCCAACTAAAGCCAACCAACACAAATATCCTCACATGGCCAACCGCCGTTTTGCAGGTGGCAACTTTTCTAAAATAACAGCGGGTGGTATACATCATCCGTGCGCTTTTTCCAAATATCGGTGGGTCCACCGCCCAATCCTGTGACCTTGCGTGAGGCTCTTACCATCTCCGATTTCAACGCACCTTCCTCCTTTCCCCTCCTTCCTCTCCTCATCTTCTCTCTCTCTCTTTTATTATAATAGTACCTCTTCCTCTGTCCACATTCATCCTTCCCCTTAACAAACCGGAAAACGCCCCTCTTTTCTTTCTATATATACCCCCATTGCCTTAATTCTTCCCCTCACCACCGATAACTGATCCATCGAATCATGGCTTCCGTCAAGTCTCTTGCTTTCTTCATTTTGTTTTCTGGGTTTCTTTCTTTTGTTTCGTTAGCTTTGGATGATATGTCTATCGTTGATTATAATGCTAAGCATGAATCAAAGAACCGCCCATTAAGAACTGAATCTCAGATTCGGAGGATGTATGAGTTATGGCTGGTCAAGCATGGGAAGAATTATAATGCTTTAGGTGAAAAAGAACAAAGATTTGAGATTTTTAAGGATAATCTTAGATTTATTGATGAACATAACTCTGTTGAGAGGACTTATACAGTCGGTTTGAATCGTTTTGCTGATTTAACTAATGATGAGTATAGAGCTAAGTTCTTGGGTACGAGGATGGAGAGGAAGAGTGGATTATTGGGTGCAAGAAATCAAAGTCAAAGGTATTTGTTCAAGGAAAGTGATAAATTGCCTGCAAATGTTGATTGGAGAGAGAAAGACGCTGTTGCTCCTGTTAAGGATCAAGGCCAGTGCGGTATGTTCTTTTCTTTCTTTAAATTGCATCGCATAAAGCTCCGATTTTTATTGTTTTAGTTTAGGTTTTGGTGGGTTTGATGTTCGGATTATGGATTTGGAGCGTGGGACCCGGAATCATGTTTTCCTTTCGATGTTCCGAGGATAAGCTGCGGTTTTTGTGGGAACTTGTTTCTCTGACCAGAAAACTATCATTATCGCCAACTCCTCCTTCTCCTTTAATCTTTCTGTTTATGATTTATTTTTATTGACCCGGATCACGTTTTCTTGAGAAATTAACGAACTGAATTAAACTGATTTGCGTTTTTTTTTTGTTGGAGCTTCTTGATTCTGAGTAAGTAAGTTTGCTTCTTGTTTCTTGATGAAGGGAGTTGCTGGGCTTTCTCGACCGTTGGAGCAGTGGAAGGCATAAACCAGATTGTAACCGGTGAACTAATTTCACTGTCGGAGCAGGAATTGGTAGACTGTGACAGATCATATAACCAGGGATGCAATGGAGGTCTCATGGACTATGCCTTCCAGTTCATCATCAACAATGGTGGCATTGATACCGAAGAAGATTACCCTTATAAAGCCACCGATAACTTGTGTGATCCAAATAGGGTACCTGCCTTATTGAAACATTCATATTACTTGTACCAACTTTACTTCTGCGATCAGATATTGCAGTTTTGTTTATTTGATTGTCCTTGCAACTTGCAGAAAAATGCCAAGGTAGTAACCATTGATGGGTTTGAAGATGTCCCTGAAAATGATGAGAAATCCTTGAAGAAAGCCCTGGCTCATCAACCAGTTAGCGTTGCCATTGAAGCTGGAGGCAGGACTTTCCAACTCTACAATTCGGTAATTACCTTACCTTTGCTTCCCAAATCTACAACCCTCTGGGAATTTTGGTTTTGCGTGCCTTCAACTTTCTTCTCTCTCTATTCAGGGTGTTTTCACTGGCATATGCGGCACACAGCTAGACCATGGCGTGGTTGCTGTTGGTTACGGTACAGAAAATGGCGTTGATTACTGGATAGTGAGGAATTCATGGGGTCCTGCATGGGGAGAGGCTGGTTATATCAGGATAGAGCGTAATCTTGCCAACACCACTACAGGCAAGTGTGGAATTGCAATTGAGCCTTCATATCCTACCAAGAAGGGTCCAAACCCCCCAAATCCAGGCCCTTCTCCTCCATCTCCTGTGAACCCTCCACCTCCAGCAAGACCATCGACCGAATGCGATGATTACTTCTCATGCCCGGACGGAAATACCTGCTGCTGCTTGTATGAATACAGTGGCTTCTGCTTCGGATGGGGATGCTGCCCTCTGGAATCCGCAACCTGCTGCGATGATAAGTACAGCTGCTGTCCTAAGGATTACCCTGTCTGTGACCTCGAAGCAGGAACATGCCGATTGGTAATAAAAATAAAAAAAAAGAAACTTTACAATATTTGTGATGGATTTGAAATCTTTAGTGGTGAGTTGTATGTTTGCTAACAAGTAATATGATTGCAGAGCAAGGACAACCCACTTGGAGTGAAAGCATTGAAGCGAACACCGGCTAAAAAAACAGGCTCTCCCCTCCATCTGGGCAAGAGGATAAGCAGTGCATGATTCGTTGGTCCTCTGGGAGGAGAAAAAGATTGCCGAGAAAGAAAATGGCGTCTGGTTTGATAGAATGAAAGGAAGGCTTTAATGTTATTAAGTTGTTTTGGTGATTATTTGTAAATATATGGATCCGATATCAGCAGCAAACAACAACATCAAACATTCAGTGGGTCACATTAGACTACCCTTCTGCTTGAATTTGTATAGTCACCAAAATTATTGATTCTGGTTAAAAGTTATTGCCTGCTTTGATTCGCTTGAATTATATACTCCTTACTTATATATGTCATAATCACATATTTTTATTATCATATGATGGGGATGTGATTGTGATTGTGATTTTCAACTGACTCCATCCCCCCATCGCCATCCCATTTCTTAATATTTTCTAAAACATTTATAATTCAAACCTTTCTTATAATTATATTTATTAAATAATTCATACATTTAATATTTTAAAAAACTCAATATTCGGATATCTGATAAAAGCATCATCCTAACTTCATCGTACTTTGCATGTTAATGATAATTTGACCACTCAAATTACTTCACTGTCTTTGAACTTGTTCACCAATTCAACAACTCCTCCCGCAATTAACCACTCTCCCATTTCCTAATTTACACCACATTTCTTTAATTTATTATTTACTTTATTCCCATAAAAAAACTAATCAACTAAATTATTATACATGTACCAATTCAATTAAAATTACTCCATCTTTATCCACTTTATAATTTAATTTATTAAAGAAAATAATATTTATTAATCATTTAATAGTAATAATTATTAATATAAATTAATAATAATATATATATTAATAACCATCACAACATTATAAGCATAAATCAACTTTAATATATCAATCATTTTTAATATTCAGATTAATTATATCAACAATATTAATATTAAATCGATATAACATCTTACAATTATACAATATTTAGAAAAAATATATTATATTAATTTAAGATTTAAAATGTTTAACTGTTATTAAATATAATTTTATGTTAAATTTGATTAATCAAAGGTAATTTACACTAATTCTATTTTATTTTCAAATAAGAATAGCATTAATTAAAATGTCAAAGAGCCCGCGTTGATTTCTTGAACGGTTGACGCGTAAATAGACGACAGCAAACACTATAAATTCATATTATTAGCGACGACAAAATCCTGTTAGCGACAAGTTTACCTTAACCACAAGTTTCTCTCTCTATCCGATAAAAAGAGAAAACAATCTAAAAAAAAGGGCTGAACCCTATTGTGCAAGTCAATGAATCATTATTCGAATCATCAACAATCCTCATCATCTTCTCCATACCCTTCTTCTACCATGTCACATATTTCTGGTATTCAAGGCCAGCTTCTTGAAGTTACGGGTAATGTTATCTATTTCTCCTTTCTTTGTGTTTTAATGTTAAAGTTATGTTCTTTCAACCGTATTAATCCAAATCATCAGCTGTTTTCTTCTTGTATTTTGATTCCTTATTTTGGATTCATAGGTTATATAGTTATATGGGTGCGCGTCTGATTTTGATTTTGGTTTCCTTTGGATGCAGTTGTTGGATGTACCAAATTGAAAGATACAGAATGGATCTCGAGACAAGATCCTTACGTTATTGTTGAATATGGTAGCAATAAATCCCGTACAAGAACCTGTACAGGTATCCTCGTGTGTTTTACTTTTATGCTTGAGCTTTTCGCATCTGAAAATTTACTTTTTTTCTCTTTTTCTGGTCGTCAAGGTTTTCTTAAAGTTGAAAAGATCTGACCTTTTTATGTTTCTTTGGTTAAAAATTACAGATGGTGGCAGAAATCCTACATTCCAAGAGAAGTTTACATTTACTTTAATTGAAGGTTTAAGACAGCTCAACCTTGCTGTTTGGAACAGCAATACATTAACTTATGATGATTTTATTGGCAGTGGAAAGTAATTAATCTCTACCCTCTTTCTCTAATTGTTCTTTTTTGCTTTTTCGTTGTTTTTGTTTAAATTTGTCTGCTTGTTTCACTCTACTTTGTTTAATTGTAATGTTGTGTTGTGTATAGGGTTCAATTGCAGAAGGTTCTATCAGAGGGATATGATGATAGCACCTGGACGCTTCAAACTAAAACTGGCAGGTACCTATATGACAATTTACCATATGATGATGATATAATTTGATAAAAATAACCCTTCACTCCATATTTCTGCTTGCTAATGGACTCCATGTTGTCTTAGGCCATCTCATACATATATATACACATGCTCATCCAAGTTTTGAATATAGGAACTAGAGGATTTACTCACCCTCTGCATAGCATCTCCTTTGTAGCTCTTGCTACCAAAGTTGGAGTTCAATTTTCCTTTTTATTATTTCCTTCGTTTTGTATCTTTAGCAAACTAGTTGGATATACCTTTCAATCATATAATTGCTAACTAGGCCCCTTGAGATAAATGCAATAGCTCACATGGCATAAGTGAGATTGGATATTTATTTCCCACAGGAAATTTCTGTAGCGATTTTCATCTCTTCCAGCAAAGTAACTAAATGCCACTTGACTGTTGAGAAAAGCAACTTGTTTCATAAGCAGAAAGAATGTAATTGCTCGGGTATATATGCACGATTTTACATGCTGTCAAGATGTGAGTTTTGGTTTAGTAACCACTTTGAGGAGAGAATATGAATAGAACAGTATTCTTCAACAAATTTAAGTGAACAATTGACCATTTCCATCGTTTACAAGAATCCAATTGATCTCTTTGATAGAAGTTGCTCAAAATTGTAGAGTTGTATTCATATGTTATATTCAACTACTTACAAATGTCTTTTTATTCAGATATGCTGGTGAAGTGAGGCTAATTCTGCACTATGCAAATGCTAATGTAAGTTTAATTGCGATTCTCTAGCTTCTTTATTGCAAGATCATGTTGCTATAATTCATGAATTCTTTTGTTTATTGCAGAAACCAGCAGCTAGCTTTGCTCCTTCCGCTCCGCCATATGTCACATCTGCTCCCCATGTGTCAATGTACTCGACGCCACCTCCAGCATCCGTGCCTCATTATCCACCACCAGCTGCAGCCTATACAACTCCATCTCCTTATCCCTCCTACCCACCTGGTTCAGTATACCCACCGCCTGCATATCCTCCACCAACTGCTTATCCCCCGCATCCATACCCAGCCCCTTCTGCTTATCCTCCACAACATCCACCACCTCCAAATACTTCGCCTTATTATCCTCCTGGTGAGGTCATTTCATATGAAATATACCATTCTGTTTTCTCTTGATGCTAACATTCGTTCCAGCTCTAATGTTAAAACGTCATTTACTTTCAGGTCCCTTTCATGGAATGTATCCTCCACCACCATACTAAGAAGCGACCGTGCCATGCCCAAGTTAAGATGTGAAATGTGGACCTAATGCCATGAAATGGAGCAATAGGATTTAGTCATGTTAGTGTTGTCCAAAATGTAAGCTTGGATGCAATAGCAACGTTGCTCTGTTGTAATCAGCAGGTCATGGTAATAGAACATCCTTTTACATATCAACATCAACTCTTTTGAGGAGTTTTCCTTCTCCATGACAATTGTCGATAGAATGTTAATATATACTGTTTTGCATGATACGGTCACTGCCTTGATTTTTTCTTTTCTTTCTCTAAGATGATTATTTATTTCTTTTCTTGTTTGTAATTTCCATCATGTCAATGATCTCGCAGTTGAGCTTATTGATTGAGAAATGATTGGTTATTGTTAAGGATGGTATTGGTGTTCGATAAAAAGGAATGAGAACTGGAATGGTTCAATTATTTACCATAGCCTACTCCTGTGGCAAATGACTATTACATTTATTTTCCTGTAACAAAGAAATATCAGATGATAACATTTCCCTTCACATTTTCTCATTATCTGGGTTTTGGGTGGTCAAACACGCAAGCAGGGGTGAAGGTACCTTCTACCATGCTTCTGGTTTTTTTCTGACTTAATAATGCATGCGAGGTGTTAAGAATGCTATTTCGCTTGCCTCAGATATGGAAACATATTCTTCTCTCTGCCCATATTCTCGCTTCTAAGCGTCGTTATAATTTGTTTCTATCGATTCTTTCTGCCATTAATATTGAAATCCACCACGCTGGAGCGTAGCCAATGAGGCGGAATAAGGGAATCGTAAACTACTGTGGCCTGGAAACTTTTTAGCTAAATCTGGAAAATATATCGAATATATTAAATGCTAGAGGAGTCCTTTCTATGCTTGTTATGTACCCGAAATTGAATAGGCATCTTGTGAAAGATCAGTATATCATCAGGATTTGGGAAAGCAACAGTTTCTACGTTGGCTATGTACCTGAAATGAAGTTGGCAGCTTGAGAAAGCTGAATTGAACTATCAGAAGACTAGATCACTTGTCGTATTAGTTACATCGGCTGTCTTGCCAAAGAGAAGCCAACAAGTTTTCTTGGTAAGCTGATAACTTGTCAAAGTAAGCTCCATTCTAGCGGAAAAACACCACTGTCTCGTTGAGTTCCCGTCCCCTGCAATACCGCAAGGGATCCTGATCTCCGCTAGAATGCTCAATCCCCCTAAAGGCGGCTCACGCTTGTTAATTGCATTCTATTGTTATACTCGCCCCTATTCTCCTCTAGTGTCCTGATGTATTTATCCTAAAATTTTATGGCTGAATCATACGATTTATTCAAATAGTTCATTACCCTGAAACTCCTGAAATCTTAAATCATCCCCAGTCCGCTTTGTCGGATCTAATTTCGTTCTGTATCGTCAAGCATAAAGTCCCTGTAAGGTTGTAAAAAAGTAACAAATCATTCTAGATTAGCTGTTCGTTCCTTATGCCAAGACGATGTGGTCCGTAAGTAAATAAATCAAAGAAATCACAATTTTGGCATGGCTTATTGTCATAAATGGACAAGTTCATCATGCTCTTTGGTCTGCTCGTATGGTATTAGTTTATAGTCAAATCTCCCATCATTTAGAGACAACCTTGCTAGATTCTATGAACTTGTCGTAGACGGGGTGCTGTTGTTTTCATCTTCCGAGTAAAATATTCTCGATTGAGGGAAGACAGCAGCATTGGAGCTCACATTTTTGTCATGACAGCTTACAAGGAATGATTAATCGCAAAATTTAAGAGCAGGAATTCAATCGTGAAGGTCTCTGCTGGAGAAAGCTGACACTGATGTGAATTTCAGAATGTCAGCAAGTTTTTCTTTTTTGCATATTCCTCTAATTCTTTTTCTCCACCTGAAACCTGAAAAGCAAAAGTAGAATAGTGGAGAAATGCTTTCCCTGTGGAGTTGATAAGTAATCATATCTGAGTTTGCGTTGATGAGAAAGGTCAACCAGAAGCAATCACCTGGTTTGACTCCTAAATGCATGCATTTGCCAATATCCCAGATTTAACGTTAAAAATCATAAATATTCAACCACTTTTGTACTATCCCCATCGGATATTAAATGTCAACAGATACTCAAACTCAGCTCCTCGATCTGATTAAACGTCTAATGACTTGATTAACATGGGATCAATGTTGAACATGGTTGAGTGGTTGGCATGTGAGAAGTAAATGTTGTGGGTGAGTCAAAAGTGACAGGTATAATATAATTTAATAATTTGTGTTGGGTTTGGTTGGTCAAAGGGGGGGAATTTAAGACATGATTGTTGGAAGGGTATGGTTTTATAGTGGATGACAATCTACAACCCACATAAATGGTTTTGAATCCTTAAAGTATCCCACATTGAAATCGAACATAATCAAACATAGATGATACCCATTTACTAAAAAAGTTGAAGAAAAGCATTCCACCTTTGTTCATTACCATGTCATATGTGATAGTAATCGCCATTAAAACTTTATTGCTAGCTTAACTACTAATTCATGATTAGACTTAACCTTTTTCAATTGGCTCTTAATCATGAGGTTGTAGGAGAAGATTTTCACCATAATTCCCACAAGTGGTTAGTTATAGTTTGTTTTCATCCTTGGTCAGAATTGTTTCCATTAATCCACACACATATACACATACTCCACACCCAAATTACAACGATTCCAACTTTGTTAATAAAGATATATGTTAACCTTTGATCACAGTTTCTTCCAATATATATATATGTGTGTGTGTGTTGACTAATGTCATGGATGTGGCACCATCTTTTTGAACAGGAGAAAGGAAAGTGGAAGAATTGCATATAGAGCGATTCATGAAATAAATTTATGGTTAAAAAAAGAATGATTTGAACTGATACGATCGCCATTAATCATGATATGAGTGAGGGCAATATGCATCCCAACCTCACCTTTACACCCAAATATTAATACCATAGACTATATAACAAGTATAACAAATACATGCTTTTAGTTTTAATCAAGGCATATATGTGAAGTAAACAACTCGTCATCAAACTAGATATTAAATGTAAGGTTCAAGAACATGGCATAAATCCAAATGCAACCTAACAAATTTGGATCACCAACTCTGTCTACAGATTTTTTAAATTTTTTTTGGAATTTTGTTGGTGTGATTTTCATTGGGGTCAATCGGCCATTTTCTAACGATTGCATTTTACATGGCATGTGATGTGGGTACTTTTCTTTTCAATGCTCTACTTTATATTTCCCGGATAAATACTGCACAACTGTAATCCAATTGCCTTCTTCCCAACCAACCTTTTTCATTTTGAGTCCTTATAAAAATAATCCATTTTGATTTTTTACGTCCGGTTATTTTTCCGACCGGAAATATTTCCGTTTAGATCGATATGCGCGCATATAGAAAATTATACAAATAATAAATAGAAGAGAAATCTTGGTGAAGACATGAATTAGATGACAACTATTGGTCTTGGCTTTATCTTATATCAAATTTGTCATATAATTCCTACTCACATGCAATTTTCTTCAGCAAAAATCAAAACAACCCTGATCCATAAATATGGAGAATATTCACATTCCCTGATTAATAAAATTAATTTTAAAATCTTCTATATATAAAAGAATTATACTTTATAAAGTTTTTAAAATATATATATTTTTTTATATTTTTATATTTAATATATATAGAATTCATGTTTAATTTGTAAAATTAAAAACAAAATATGCATATTTTATAAAATATTGCAAAATCAAATGTCTCTTATTTATTCTTATTAAACTTTTAAAATATATTATTTGATTTAAAGTATTTATAAATTTAATAAGGAGAAATATTTAAATTTATAAAGTATAAAGATGATAATAGCATATCCTACATGGGAATTATGAGACACTGTTTTCGGGGTAGCGCATGGAGTCATGTGTAATTAGTTTAATGAGACATGGTTATCAAGGAAGAAGATGATAGCATATTCTACATCCAAGCCATCATCAAACAAAGCCAATCACACATCTTGACAAAGTGAATGTAAGTATGCGTAGATTATAAAACTCGATTACCAACATGCAATTACTAATATTATGCCTGGTTTGTAGTATGGTAATAGAACAAAAGAGGAGAAGCTTTGGTTCCATTGAGGGGTCCAGCTTGGTGTGCGTGCCGTTACATTTTCTGCCCCATACTCCTAAACCTAAACCTAAATCTAAGCCCGCTCGCTCTATTTCAGAAAATAATATTTTGAATTTATAAAAATTCAATTGGTGGGAAATTTATATTTAGAGAATATAAAATGGAGTTAATTATAATAATGATAGAGGAAAGGAAAGTAATAAATATATAACATAAAAGAACAAAAAGAGACAAGCGTGAAACCCACTCTGTTTAAAATCAATGCTCTCTCCTTTTCCTGCTTTGCTTTGCTCTCAGCCTCTTCTTTTACCTATATCACCTCTTCTCTCTTCTTCTAAACAGAGAGCAGAGTAGGAGAACAGAAAAGAAGAGAAAATAACAGAAAAAGCAAAGAAGAGAAAAGAAAGAATGGGTGCCTTTTTAGTATAATGAGCAGTAACCCTGATCCTCTTCTTCAAAGAAGAAGATGGCAATCCAACAACATGAAGATAACACATTCCCACATCAACAAACCTCTTCTTTCTCGTTAGACGCCCTTTACTGTGAAGAAGAAAGGTGGGAAGATGATGAAGATAACCAAGAACATGAACAAGAATGTCATCATAATAGCCATAACTACACCAAGACTGCAACTCCCAGAAAAAACCTTTCTTTTTCCCCACTAGCTAATTTGCTCGAGCAGGATTTGTTTTGGGAAGATGGGGAACTTGTCTCACTCTTCTCTAAAGAAAAAGAACAGGAAATTGTAGTAGAAAAGGAGGATTCTTGCCTCTCTATCATTCGTCAAGAAGCTGTCGAATGGATGCTTAAGGTTAATGCTCATTATGGGTTTTCAGCTCTTACAGCATTTCTGGCTGTTAATTATCTTGACAGGTTTCTTTCTAGTGCTTATTATCAAAAAGACAAGCCATGGATGATTCAACTTGTTGCTGTTGCTTGTCTTTCTTTAGCTGCAAAAGTTGAAGAAACCGATGTTCCTCTTCTTTTAGACCTACAAGTATGTGCACTGTCTTGCACTTTTTATCATTGACATTTATTTGTTCTTGCCGCTATTTGCTGAAATGGGCCTCTTGATTTGTTGCAGGTGGAGGATACAAAGTACGTTTTTGAGGCCAAGACGATTCAAAGAATGGAGCTTTTAGTGTTGTCTACGCTAAAATGGAAGATGCATCCAGTCACTCCACTTTCATTTCTTGATCATATCATAAGAAGACTTGGATTAAAGACCAATCTGCATTGGGAGTTCTTGAAGAGATGCGAACATCTTCTACTCACTTTAGTCTCCGGTAACCACTCTTTTCCATTTTTCACTCTTCTTTTGACCATAATTTAGATTTTTCTAAGAGAATAAAGGAAAAGGAAAAGAACTAGAAAAGAAAAGATGATTCTCACAGTTTCTCATAATTTGGTATACGTTTTCGTTAATGATTTCCTTTTTTGCAATTTTAATTATTATTTTATTCTGGGTAGATTCAAGATCCATCGATTATCTTCCTTCTGTATTGGCTACTGCCACAATGATGTACGTTATAGACCAAGTAGAGCTCTTTAATCCCATTGACTATCAGAACCAACTTTTGGGTGTTCTCAAGATAAGTAAGGTACTTTACGGTCGTACTGTCCTGCTTGCATTATTAATGCACTAATTATTGATTAACTTTTACTAATATCCCCCATTAATTAAGCAAACTGTTTATTGATTAATCTGCAACAGAAAAAGGTGAATGATTGTTACCAGCTCATTCTTGAGGTATCAAAGAGCAAAACCAATGGCTCTAAAAGATCCAACAGTTATAATAAACGCAAGTTCGAGGCGATGCCTAGCAGTCCAAGTGGGGTGATTGATGCTGTGTTTAGCAGTGACAGCTCAAACGATTCTTGGGCTTCGAGTTCTTCTTCATCGCTGGTGTCTTCGTCACCAGAACAACCACTTTTTAAGAAGAACAGAGCCCAAGACCAATGGGTTTTTGTCGACATTGTTGTTCACAGTCCTCGTTAATCTCCTTTTTCTTTTCTAGAACGAGAAAACAAAACTACCCAAAAAAGAAAAAAACAAGAACTATGCATATTAATTACCATGGTCATCGTTATGTTTTCTCTTTAAATTGAATTACATTCTCTACTTTTCTTCATTGTAATCGTAGAATTCCTGTCATTAAGATGGGTGACAATGTGGGAACTCATTTAAAGAATGGAGAGAGAGAGAGAGAGAGAGAGAGAGAGAGAGAGGAAGACCGAGTCATCTCCTCTTGTTATTTATTAATTATGTCTTCTCGGCAATGTTCTTTACTCCCTTGTATAAGTCTCTTTTGAGAGAGAATACTTCTATTATATTATCATCATAACATCGTATTCGTAAAATAAATTCAACCCAATTTTTGTCCACCTCTGAACCCATAATTTCTTACATGAACATGTGATTAAGACACAGGATTAAAGAGGGATCAAACGGGTGGTTAGAGGTTGTGTTTGAAAGGTATGTTTGCAAGTGAACAGGGTGTGTCGGCGAGTGGAGAAATTGGGTTTGGTGTTGGAATGGGGAGGGTTTTGACTTGGTTGCAAGAGCCAAGCCAATGGCATTGTGCTTTGTTTTGTCTTGAGAGTGACCTCACAATCTTGTTTCTTTTCTTTCTTGACTTTGTCATCTTAAACCAACCTAAACTAATCTGGAATTTGGGACCATTCATCAAGATTATCATATCAACACATCTGAAAAAGCAGACTGGACAACCTAATCTCTTCATCGTATGCTTCTAATCACTCATCCTACATATATATATATATATATAAAGCCAATATAGAGCATGCCAGTCACCATCACCATTAAAACATGTCCTTTCTTTGATGGTTGCCTTAATCCTGCTAACATAGTCAAAAAAATATTCGCAAATCCTTTTGACTGATATTGCTCAACTTAATGACGACTAATGCCATCATCCCTGTTTTGGTTATTAACTACTCATTAATTCTTACTAATATACTTTAAAACACTAATTATTTTTTTGAATTATTATATAAAAAATTCTTATCTAGAGCTATTATATCATATATGATTATGAATTTTTCAATAATACAATAATATATATTAATTTTTATTAAATATCATATAAATATTAATCATTATATACATACTAACAAATAACTATATGGAGGTAAAATAATTATAAAAAGATTGGACACCCACAAAACTATACAAGACTTTGCTTGAAATGTATCACATTGTTGTATTGTAGCGTAGATTGATGTAAGTTAATCCTGGTGTGCATGGGATTAGATTCATGTATAGGAAGGATTATAATTTGAAAGAAGAAGAAGAAGAAGAAGACCCAGAAAAGGAAATGGAAGAAGAGACAGAAAGGAGTTTATAGTTGGAGTAGAGTTGTGGCAGTTTTGGTGGAAGACTCACTCAACCCCTCTTTATATATATTTATAATATTCAAATACAATAAAGTGAAAAGTTGAAAGCTCCCAGATTTTGAATTTCGGAGACAATATCTTTCAAATTATGCACATTTGTCTTTCCTCTTTCCTCTCTCTATCTACTTATTATTATTATTATTATTATCCTCCCTTTATGTATATACATTGAATTAAACTAGGAACGGAGTTTCTGAAACTGAATATTGATATTGTTGTTGATTGATATAGTTATAGATGAATATTGACATTGTATATATTAAGTTAACATATCAATATCAAGATGAAAATAAGAGAGTAAAATAGTTTAAGGTAGGTGGGGGAGGGAGTAGAGAGAGAGAGAGATGGATTTTAATAAAATGGGGTGAAAGGGAAACAGCTTGCGCCAAGGAAAGGTTGAGTTAGTTCAGATTGTCCCCACTCCAATAATTGTAGAATAATATCATCATCCAAAAGCCTCTTCCCCCTCTATTTTCACTTTTTCTTTTTCTTTTTCCATACTATCATTTATCCAATTTATGAAATAATTCCATCTTAAATATTAATGCTTATTAAATTAATACAATATCCATTTTTCAATCTAAATATTAATTATTGTTAAATTTATTTTATACGGATAAAAAATTAATTTTTATCTTCTAATTAATCCAACATGAATAAATTATAATTTTTATCAAGTTATTATAATTATAAATATTAACAAAAGTCTAACCGAATGGATATTTACTCAACTAAAGGTAAAAAGATGAAAAAGATAGAAATAATCATAAAAATAATAAGTTTTATTTTATATTTTATAATAATATTAGATAATTTTAAAAATTTTATAAAAATAATAGTTATTTTACAATAAAGATATAATAAAATTTAAGTAAATTTGAAGTAATTTTTTTATAAATTAAAATAATTATAAAAATTTTAAAATATTATTTTAAAAAATATTTTCAATTTATAAATTTATAAAATAACTATTACCTTTAATAGTTATTATGAGACTACATGTGCCAACATACAAAATATAAGACTAAAAATAAATTATCCAAATATATCTTTCTTATGTTAAATAAATTATAATAAATAATAAATCAAATAATAATTATTAACATGTATAATAGATATGAAAGATATTAATTAGCATAAGAAAGTATAACATATATAATAATTTAATATAACAATCTTAATATATAAAAAAATAATTATGGGAATTTAATATGGTTAATTTTGAAAGAGGAGGGAAAAGGAAATTGAACATTAATTGGGAGGTAGTCTCCTTTTCCTTATTATTATTGTTTCATAAATAAATCACATGTATTTCTTCCTCCTCTTCTTCTGCATCTTCTTGCTCCTCTCATCAATCTTTTATTGTTCACAGCTGTAAAAGTCTAAAGAACACCAAAAGAAAGGACCATGGAGAGAAGTGTGGGCCTCTCTTCGTTTCTCTATACTCAGCTTGCATATGTTGCTGCCATTGTTTTCTTCGTTTGCCTTTGTAGCCTCTGAGGCCTTGAGCTTTTTTGGTAACCAAAGGCTTCTTTTGACTCTCTCAAAATGTTATATATAATTAACCCATTTGTCGCTTTACTAATTAATAATCTTTATGTAAATGCTTTGCTTTCTGTAATCCATATTTACATGATTGTTACTATCTTTTCCAAGTAGAGGCAGTAATACCCACTTGGGTCCTCTCAAAGAATGATTGTTCTAAATACGAGCTACGGGTTGAATGGATTTTTCTTAAGAGATAAGGGGTGTTTTTACCTGCAATAATTAATTATCATATCTGGTACAGCGACCATATTTCACAGCATGGAAGCCCCCCAATTCTACGATGAATTTTTGTCTACGTATTGACTTGCAGTGCAATATCAAGAAAACAAAACAAAACAAAACAAGCCAAACATGCTCTTTCTTTTCTTATTTTCTTTTTCAAACTATGCTTTTATATATATACATACACCTTTTTATTCTATTAAATTTACACTATTTGTATAATCCATATACAATGTGGTCCAAACATTCACCAACATCCATCATATCTGCTCTAGATGAATTCAATATCATTACATAAACTGAATTGAATGTATTATAAGATTACAAAATATATTTTTTCTTTTTTAAAAAATTAATAGCTATATAAATGATATATCAAAGTCAATATCATAGATTTCAATTTTTAGCATAAATAATTATCGAAAATAAATTATTAGCAAGACATACATCAATTGTTCAATGATAAAAGTCAGCTAGTTAAATTACAGTTGTTGAATATTATAAACGTTTATGTATTTTAAATATATTATAAAATTAAAGTGCAAAAAAATATATGGTAAAAGAAAAGGAATGTTTAATTTAGGGCATTGAATGGAATTGTAGAATAAGTTACTTTACTCATTTATTTGTTAGAAGAAAGGTTAGGGCAAAGTGTTTAAGAGATGCATGGAAGGTTCAGCTACCTCAAATTTACATACTATAAGATAATGTTTGGGGCTGAAGTAAATAAAGCAAATCACGTAATAAATGAAATTATTAAAATTTAGTAATAATATGTTCCCAAGTATGATAAAAACTATATATTAAAATGAAAAAAATGGAATGGTCCCGACCAAGAAAGACCTGCAGCCTCTCTCTTCTGAGAAGAATGGCACTTTATCAGATCAGAAGCTGCTTCCTTTGGCTTTGCAGTTTCCACATCCATTTCGTGATTCAATTAAAGCCCTGCATGCAAATATATACATATCTTGTTATTAAATATGGTATCCAATGCTTTCATTTTATATATGCATGTATGTATATGAATTGGTCACCACCTCATGTAATGCCAAGGGTTTTGCACCATTTGCAATGAGACAGTTTCTTGATGATGAACTCGGTACAGTACCCAATTTAATGTGATGAGAAGAGGACAATATTATGTGTCTTTTGGAATCTACATATTGAATGAAGCCATTCACTAACATTTTTAAAATTTGTGGTCCTTTTTAGTTTTACTCATTTTTAATCTTCTTATCCCCTGCCCCCTTTCTTCCTCCCAATTAGCTTTCAACTCTTTCTGTTATTTTACCAGTGATTTCCCACCCGCTTTATCTAACTACCAACAAAAAATCTATGTATTTTCATGTTTATATGTGTTTAGAATTTAGATTCAAACCTACATATACATATACATGATGTATGAGTTCTTATTCTTATTGAAATATTCGCGAGCAGAGACAACATATATATTAATAGATCATTGGCCAACAGTAGACCCAAATAAGCAATCAAGTTGGCAAGTCAACATCAACTAAACTTGACGTTTATTGTGTCATTAGCGAAATGATATTTATGATTCCCTATCCTATTTTATATCATGTATTCATGTTAACCCACCATAGCTCACCTTCCCTGACTTCAGACCTATGTTAATAACTTGTCCTAAAACAAACCCAAATGACAATATTTTGTGATTAACATGGAATATCTCTCTATATATTAAGTAGAGAAGTTCTTCAGAAACAAATTTGGAGGAAGCTTCATTCAAGCCATTCCATACAAAACAAACCCTATCAAACATGTTAAATGAAGTAAGCCTCAAGTTGGTAAATTAAGGCCAGCTGGTTCGTTTACCAACTTAAGAGAAGCCATGCATGGTCCGTACATGGTGGAAGTGCCATTAAAACCTTGCACTCTAGCAAGGGGTCCTTAATGAATATGCCCTTGAGGTTGAGCCCATACCAGTTCGTATATTCAGAAGCAAACTGTTTAATGGAAGTAGACAAATGAGCATTTAATTGGGAAATAATGGTGAGTTCAGTGTCATGGGTTAGCTAGGTCAGTGGTCCTGAGAGGTAAATTAAATGAAATCAGAAACAGTATATACTGAGTTTACAGGAGGAGTCTTTAGAAAAATAATAAAAAAAAAAACCGATGATATCATACGATTTACTGTACGGTAAAACAATTATAGGTTCACGTCGTAGTTTTTAGGGCGATGTAAGTTTGGCCTTTAGGGCCACAGGTGACGCAGCACACCCTTTTCATGGTCAAGAAGAAAATGACAAGAGAAGTATTCGATGTGTCGAAGGGTCAGCCAGCCTATGTCCCAAATCTGCGAAACTTGGTTACTATCTCGCAAGCATGTCTGGCCTCTCAGACAAAGATTTTGGGTATCTTTTGGCAGGTTTGGGGTTGGGTGACCCAAATCCTATCGCCTCAACTTTGAGAAAGTGAATATGAATGGGGTCGATCTGCATCATGGAGCCATTTTTTTATTTTCGAAAAACAAACCCCTTTTCAATATTTAAATTCATATGATCTCAACGTCCTGTTGGAATTCATTATTTTTCGCCTACTTCTTATCTCCTTTAATTTTAAGTGCTATCAATAACCACAGCCACATATGGACTTCCCCTTATCTGTATAACACAGCCTCTACCAAATATCAGTTTTTTCCAGTAGTAGCTCTAAAACAGTACTTGGGAGCCTTTCCTTTCATATATTATAGTCCCTCTTCAAGTTTATGAGATCTGGGTATTGAAGCAGGAAAGTATGGATTCTTCAAATGCTCCAAAACTATGTGTTTATGTCTTTACACTTGGTAAAAGCTTGAGATAACCCTACTTGGTTTCCATGTGATCAAGAATTCTTCTCAAATAATGCCAACAATTCATAATGACAAGCCAATCAAATAAATAGCTTTGCTAATATTATCTTTAATGTAACATGTTTTTGTGATAATACTTGATTTGAAATCTAATAAACACATTATAAATACAATTTATTTAGCTCTTCATTTATTTATTATTTAAACTGAGATGATTATCATCATCAATATTGTCTGATATCGCATGAGCTAACATATATAGAACATGCTATACTATAGAATGACGTTGAACCCAGGACTTCGATTATTTGGCAGATTGCACTCGTGACTCCATTTATTAGTCCAATTGTCTCTCAAGGTTCCCACCATTTAGCTACTGTTAATCGTGGCAGGTTTCGGACCATCCTTGCACCCATATCAGGGGCCAAAAACACTTCAGGATTCTTTTGTTATTTGTAAATATATGAGAGTTCGTGGAATCATGTGATGTTTGAAGGAGATGATTTAAAAAAAAAAAGTAAAAAAAAGAAAGTACATACAGCACAGAAACCACATTCTTCATTGCAGCATTGTCAGGTTATTTTACATAAGACAACGAAGCAAATTAATTAAGCTTCAGATTAGGACATACGTCAGGAAATAATGGATCTGAGCCATCGTTGTTGTTTTGCGGATTTGTTAGCTTTCTTTTATGTACAAAACGATGTTTAAAGTGGCATTCTTAGAACCTTCGTTTACATTCTGACTCAACTGACAATATATTGCAATGAGATTGATCCACACAAGGATGAAGATGGAATTAGTTAACTGTCAATAGTGAACATTACATGTAAAAAATCATACTTGTAATGGCTTGTGTGATACATCATCCTTGGATATGTCTATAAAGCACGAGGAACAGTTCCAATCCAATACTGTTCAATAAATACACAAATTCCAAGAGACCAAACCTGAAGCTTTATGGACTTGGCAAGGGTTGGCAGAAATCCAAGTTCCAGCCGCAAGATTCTACATGGGTTCTCTTGGAAATGATTAAAAATTGTAAAATTAATGGATTGGGAAGGAAACTACATTCCAAATGTGGGTTAACTTTGGAAACTAGAAGAAAACAATGTTAAGGTTCACTTATTAGATGCCCCAGCTTGATGTTCAACTCTTCATGCATTGAAAAGTGGATCCACCATCCAAAGCCCCCCATTATAATACTAGCTCAAACATATGCTATGGTAACAATATAGGAATCAATATCCGTTCAAATCCAATTGGCGTAAGCATTGATCATATAAATAAGCTAAATGACATTCACTAGCTTACCAAAGTCGGAATATCTCTTGGGGTTGGACACATTTGGAGACATCTTAGCATTTGACTAGATTTGTATATAATATTTTGACCCTAATTGTAGAACTTTCTTCTATTTGAATTTTATGGACTGCCCCAGATGGTATATATTCTCAAATAAGCTGCATGGCCATCAATGGTTTAGATTTGCATTCGTTTACGTACAAAATTCATTAACATTTACGTCTGTCTGTCTTGCATTCACCTTCAATTTCAGAAACTGGGGATTTCTTCATCACCGACGATTGATTGTTTTTGTGTGATGGAACGTTTTGGAGATATCAACATGGACATTGATGATGAAGAAGATGTTTTTTATGATGAGCTTAGAAAACAGATTTTGCTTTTGACAGCAGATGATGATGAGGATGACTACTTAAAATCTGCCAGGCAAACCTCCAAGAGGTCAACCGTTGTTGCAACACAGCCTGCAGGAGGTTACTTCTATTGTTGGGGGACTCAGAATGGCAATTTTACACCACCTTGGCTTGTGAATTTGTGGGGAAACAGCAAAGGAGGAACCGGTGTTTTCATACCTCGCATTAAAGTCATATCGAGAAAACAAAGATCAGGTAGCGAGTGTACTTTCACTAGTTAATGACCATACATACATGCGTTTCTTGCTGTAATTAACATTGTTTTACTGATTGAATGGTTCCTTCAATGAAAATTCAGGAAAGAAGAATCGTTGGAGCAGAAGAACGTACAAGCAAGTTGATGCAACAACCAAACTTGAACATATTGGCCAACGTTAACGACTATTTGTACCTTCTTGTTCTGATAATGTAAGTTTAAATAAGACATGTACAGCTTGTTTGCTATCAAGAGATGAGTGTGATTGTATAGATTTGATCACATGTATCCCTTGCCATCTCATCTTTTCAGTGCATACAGCCTTTGGGCAGTTTATAGTTAATCAACACTTTCCTTGTCAATGGGGCTGCGCACTTGACAGCGAGAAATGCACGAAAAATACTTCATTTGCTCAAGAAATAGTCTTAACTAATCAACATAGTCGAATAAGTTTACACATTGTGCCATAATCTGTAAGTTCCCAACTAGAAACATGCCCTCAAATAATATTCCACCCTGCCCCAGGTTATGATCAATTACAACAGGCTACTACGTATAACTATCAGTTTCCCGGTAATATGTAAATCAGTGGCAAGAGTGTATGAACCTAACTCACAAGATGCAAAAACCATAATCAAGAATACGAGTAACAAGTCGAAATGCATTTTCATCGGATCACTACATATGCCAAAAGTAGGACCACGATATAATATGGCAGGCAGCCAGGATCATGCAACATATAGTACTGATCTGACATATACAGGTGAACCATCACTGGTATACATAGCTTATGGACATGTAAAACTTACATGACAGATAATCATTTGATGAGAATGCATCTTATTGGAGACCCCTCAGCACCAAGCAACCTTAGAGGTAAGCAATGGACAGAATACATTCCAGGCTGAATGTCATCGAGTTTAAGGCCTTCCACAAGAATAATCTCCTGAAACATGTGAACTTCGTCAGTCGTTGTACTTAACAAGATCCGAATTCTTATGAAGAGACCAGTACAGTTAGCCTAATGTAAGCTTATATGATTTGAACAACGATATAACCAAAAATATCACACCTTGGTTCTCTGCCGCACTAGACAGATAATTGAGATATGGGAATGAACAACTACTCCACTAGAAGAAATTTAAAGGTGGTTCTAGCAGAAACGTACAAAAATGGGGCTGAAAAGTCGAAGCTTCACTTGGATGTTATTGATTTAACTTAACATTTGAAAATATGAATTAGGAGTAACAGGCCTATAAATTTCTCAACAGAAAGCAAATCACAATCACTGGACAAAACTTCTTACCCTGCTTTTTAGAAAGACAAGATGAGCTGGAACCAAGTCACTATCAGCAGCAGCAGATAAGTAATCGATTCCTACAATTGACAACACAAAATTTGTCGGTATAACATTACGTTTGCAAGAAAATGGTACATAAATCTGAAAACGTTAATATCACCAATGCAACATTACAGTGGAAAAGGTTAGACAAACATTCACTTTGTTCAATAGATGGAACCAAGTCACCGCAAGTATGCCATTATCATGCCACCCAAGCATAACAATGTCTTATACTTCAAACTTTCAAGGAAAACATAGAATGAGAAAGAAAATATCCTCATTGCATACATCAAAATTGCAAATGGTAAATTTAGCTTACCAACCAGTTTGATGTCAGTGTTTTCTACCAACCACTGTGCTCCATCTGTCGTGAATCCCACATAGCTTGTGTCATACTGACGTTTGAACATTAGCTTCCTGTAGTGATATTAACTCTTATTAAAATAAATGATCCAGGAGTTACTTTAATTCTTTCAACACAAATATTAAGCGGAAAAACGTGATATAGAAGATATCACCAAAATCGAATAGAATAAAGTTGTAGAAAGCATCATAAAACTTAATTTTTAAGCAGGTAAAAGGACTCAGAAAACTAGCGAAGCAGATGCCAAGTCTCTTTGAGGAAGTGTACAAGACATGTCCAATGACTACAAAGCGCTGTCGTTAACCATTTGAAACCCAACAAGCCTCCTAAAGCTATATCTAAAAGCATGAAGTTTACATATTTGTTAATCTAATTGCTGAAACAAACAGTGGCAAAGTTGCATATATGTTCCAATTACCAATTAAGGAAGTGGACAATACTTACCTGTCTGTATTTAGTGTTCTGAAAAGCACACGACGTACGCCTTTGGGAATATGTAAGGACTTCATAACTTCAGCTGTAAGACATGTAGTGTATTAGCTAAGAAAAGAAATGAAAAACATTAACATGGTGGCACCACCTAAATGATGACAACGCAAAGGGACACAGATGATACAGAAAAAACTGTATCATGACAAACAATGGTTACTGTAAAGACAGAAGGAACTTTACGTTCTTACATCCATGACAAGCAGACCTGTGACAAATTCAATGCACTTTTACCGGTATCGGTATCTATTCTAAATTATTGATTATAGAAAAGGAATCTACGCTATCTTACTGAAAATGGACAAATACACCAACAAATCTAGCACAAGGAATACCGGTGGGTCGCTATTCTTTCAAATGTTGAAGCACATAAAGAATTAGAAAGAAAATAAAACATACCAGTTATGTTGGAATGTCTTGGAACATCAACCAACAGAGCAAGTCCTATTGATAAAATGGAAACAAGTCAGGAACATCATTAAGTGTCATAAACAGTTGATTCATACAATAACAATCAAGATTTCAAGCGCACCATAACCTATTACTATGATTATCATCATTGAAAGGAAAAGGCTTTCAGTATTACTTTCGTCAAACTATATAATTTATTCATAAATTCACAATAAAAAGCTTCTGAATTGCAACAAAGTTAGTAAAAATATCAAACAGTTGACTCGTTATTGAAAGATGAAAGCTTTTCAACATACAGTAGATGTTATCCAATTACCAATTCTTAATACCATAAAAACTCACCATTAAGAACTGCAAGATCAAGAGTATCAACATCAAACCCAGCATCAAAATAATGATCATAAAAATGTCCAGAAGCATCAACGTGTGTGCCAGTATGTGTAGGCAACTTCATCACAGAATTATTAGCAAGAGACCCATTCTTCATGCCGGCAGGAAGCCAAAGAAACTGTCCTAGACTGTCATCAGAGCCCCAAGATGGCATGTTCGGTGTGTATCTATGACTTATGTCAAATATTGTGCCATCTCCGTACACTTCTCTGCGTTCTGGAATCAGATTGTCGTGTTGGGAAGCGGTGCCGGTGGTGTCCGCCGTTCCAGGGATTACTGGGTAGGCGGAAGTGGCAGAGGCGGTGGCGGCAGTGAACAGGAGGAAGAAGAGGGAGAATACGGCAGCGTTGGTAGCTATTCTTGTCGTTGACATGGTGATATCGAAGTTTAGTTTTAGTGTCTGTTTCTGACTTGGGAGTTGTTAAGCAGCAGCCAGTTGAAAGTAGATATTTAAAAGCAAAGGTCGTTGATTAGAGGAAGCAAGTTTAGATATTTTGAACTGAATTTGTGCGTGAGAAATTGTATTACGAGGATGGCAACTGGTTAATTTCTTCCAAAAAGCTCTGTGATTGATGAGGTAGATCACTATGAGAATATAATTTTCAAATCAACAAGGCAAGAAGAATCGTTGGAGCAGAAGAACATCCAATCTTCAACATATTGGCCAAAGTTGAAGACATCAAATGTTGTACCTCAGTAATCTAATAATGCACGTTTAAGTAAGACATATATGCGCAGGTAGTTCAGAGCTTAAAGTAGGGGACGTATCGTGTAATTTTCTACAGTTGAGTCGAACGTATCCCTTTGCCATTTGGGTTTTCAGTGCTTATGGCCTTTGAGCAATTTATAGGCAATAGACACTTTCCCCTTATTAACGGAAATGCGCACTTCACTGACTGAGATGAATACATGAAAAATACTTTGTTTAATAGCATTATCTAATCACCACATTCCAGCAACTCTTACACATTATGTCATAATCTACCCATTTAGAAATATGCCTTCAAACAACAGTCCTACTGCCCCAGGTTATCATCAATTGTGTGTTGTCCGCACCATCTTCTTATTTGGCTCAAGCTATTCTACGTGTATCACTTTTCCTGCAATATGTAAGATCAGTGGCATGAGTGCATAAATTTAACTTGCGAGATAATTAAAAAAAAAAAAAAAACTAACATCGAGAATACAAGTAAGAAGTTGAAATGCGTTTTCATTGGATTGCTATGGCAAAAGTAGAACCGCACTAGTGTAGCAAGCTGCAAGGATCGTGCAACATGCAGTACTGTTCAGACATTTACAGGCAAGTGATCATTGGTAGTCATGTAAAACTTACAATGACAAGTAATCATTTGATGAGAATGCATCTTATTGGAGATCCCTCAGCACCAAGCAACCTTAAAGGTAAGCAATGGACAGAATATATTCCAGGTTGAATGTTATCGAGTTTAAGGGCTTCCACGAGAATGATTTCCTGAAACATATAAACTTTGTTAGTGATTGTACATAACAGGATGCGATCACCAGGGAATGGGAACTTTGGGGTTTCTCTATTATCATAGGCTAACCGCTCCCAAATCCCATAGTACAGACACCGGTCCAGTTAACTTAATGGAAGCTATCTCAATTGAACAGCAAAAGATATGTCTCAATCGCAATACATAGTAAATATCATAGTTCAGATTTGGAAATGGACTACTTTCCACTAAAAGTAAGCATTTTAATGGTGGTTCCAGAAGAAAAATCCTAATGGAGCTGAAAGGTCAAAGCTTCATTTGGGCCTCATCGGTTCAACTTATCATTTGAAAACATAATATTAGGAGCAATATGCCTTATATAGTTTTCAATAGGAAACAAACCACAATAACTAGACAAAACCTCTTACCCTGCCTTCTAGAAACACAAGATGAGCAGGAATCAAGTCACTGTAAGCAGCAACAGACAAGTAATCAACTCCTACAATTGACAACACCCGCAGTAAGTCAGTATACCATTAGATTTGCAAGAAAATGGTTTATCAATATGAAAATGTCAATTCACGAACGTAATGTTAGTTTTGCAAGACACTTGACAAGATTACAATTGACAGTAGACAAAAAGATTAGACAAATTATTCACTTTATTCAACAAGATGGAACCAAGTCACCGCTAGAATGCAACTTTTCACATCAAACCACCACGACAATAAGAGAGGTTTTGCATTGTGCACAAGTCAAGCCAATGAATGACCTTTTCTTTTTCAGATCAATGATCAACACCAACCACCAATAACATGAATGAGTACAGTCTAATGGTTGCCTTCCTAGTAGTCTTGTTAGAAAATTTCTGCCATTTCCATCAATTTCTTACGATTATATTCATAGATCAACATCATCAGAAAAATTATCAACCATATTTACAAGGCTAAGCAAAGAAATCAAGTCCCCCAAGCATAACACTGTCTTGTACTGGAAAATTTCCAAGGAATTCATGAAATGACAAAGGAAATATCCTCATTGCATATATCAAAATTGTTAATGGTAAATCTAGCTTACCAATCAGCTTGATGTCAGTGTTTTCTACCAACCACTGTGCTCCATCCTTTGTGAATCCCACATAGCTTGTGTCAAACTGACGTTTGAACATTAGCTGCCTGTAATGGAATTAAATTGTCTCAATAAATGCTACATTTCGGCAGTTCCTTCAATCCTTTGAAAAAATATCAAGTGGAAACCAGTGATGCAGAGACCACCAAGATCAAACAGAACAAAGAAACAGAAAGCACAATAAAACGTAATCATTAAGCAGCTAAAAGGATTAAGAAAACGACTACAGCAGATGTCAAACATCTCCAAAGAAATATATTCCAAGCTTGGAGTGTCTTTGTCCAATGACTACAAAGGGCTTTCGTTAACCATTTGCAATCCAACAAATCCTTCCAAAGCTAGATAAAAAATAATGTAGTTTAAATATTTGTTAACTTAGTCTAATAGCTGCAACAAACAGCATGAAAATTGCATACAATGTGCCAATAACCAATTAAGGAAGTGGAAAATACTTACCTGTCTGTATTTAGCGTTCTGAAAAGCACACGACGCACACCTTTGGGAATATGCAAGGACTTCATAACCTCAGCTGTAAGACATGTACTGTATTAGCTAAAGGAAAGAGATAAAAACATCAACATAGTGCCACTAATCTAAAAGAGGATAACAAGGAGGGACGCGTATGATATTGGAAACACTATATCAAGATAAACAATAATTACTACAAAAATAAAGACAGTATCTTCTATTATCCATGTACTGTATTAGCTGAAGTGGGAAAGTAGATTAAAGACCTTAACATGTGACACTTACCCAAAAGACATTAATGAGAAAGCACAATGATAATGAGAACACAATATCAAGACAAAAAATGACTACTAAAAGTAGAAAACAACATTACATTCTTATATCCATGATAGGTAAACCTATGACAAATCCAAAGCTTTTAAGGCAAAATCTGGTAATTTTTTACTGGTTTCAGTAAAAAATTAGAAAGACAACAAGAAAACATACCAGTTATGTTGGTATCTCTTGGAACATCAACCAACAGAGCAAGTCCTATTGATGACACAGAAACAAGTCACGAACAGCATTAGGAGGCATAAAGCAAAAACAGAACTTTCAGTTGTACTATTATTAAACAAACTAGTATTCATAAACAAATCACAAACCTGTTAAATTTATCAAACAGTTGATTCATATAGTAACAATCAAGATTCAGGTGCATTAAAACCTATGCTATAATTGTCATCATTAAAAGGAAAGGAAAAGACTTTCGGAATTACTTTCTTCAAACCATAGAATTCACTAACACATTCGCAAGAAAAAACATCAGAATTTCAGGAAAGTTGGTAAAAATATCAAACATTTGACTCCATATTGAAAGAAAATCAAAACTTTCAATATATTGTAAATCTTATCCAATTGCTAATTCTTAATACCATTATCTCAGTTTGCCTTCACCAAACATGAAGCATACAAAAAAAAAAAAAAACTTTCAACAGAAACACCCACCATTAAGAACTGCAAGATCAAGAGTGTCAACATCAAATCCAGCATCAAAATAATGATCAAAAACATGCCCAGGAGCATCAACGTGTGTGCCAGTATGTGTAGGCAACTTCATCTCAGAATTATTAGCAAGAGATCCATTTTTCATGCTAGCAGGCAGCCAAAGAAACTGTCCCAAACCGTCATCAGAGCCCCAAGATGGCATGTTCGTGGTGTATCTATGACTTATATCAAAAATTGTGCCATCTCCGTACACTTCTCTGCGCACTGGAATGAGATTATCGTGGTGGGAACCGGTGTCCGTGGTGTCGACCGTTCCAGGGATTACTGGGTAGGGGGAAGTGGCGGCGGTGACGGACAGGAGGAAGAAAAGAGAGAACACGAAAGCGCTGGCCGTGGTTTTTGTCGTGGACATGGTGATAAGCGAAATACTTGTGTCTGGCACTTTCTTTAAGCAGTCCATCGAGCAGAAGATACTTATAACCAAAGAACCGGTGATTGAGTAGAAGACGTAACTTACATACATATTCACTACATAAAATTGGTGATTTGCTAAATGCTTCCCTCATAATTTGGTAATTTATAGTACAAAATTAACATAAATTATAAATTATGATTAAATTGAAAGATGTTTTTAAAATTAAAAAAGCTTATATCTTTAGAAAAAATGAACCAAACTGATGCAAAAGCTTTTGGGGGGAGGAAGTAATTGAAAAGATAAATGTTTTAATCTGAAATAATAATAGTAAACAACTGGTAGGCGAGGTGACAGAGCATGGTGCTGCTTAATCACATATTCAGGGTACATAAACAGCATTATTCAGGGAACGAGAAGGAACTTTAGAAAAGAAAAGCACATTAACCACTTAATGTCCTGGAATTTGCATTGCAATGTATAGGCAATCCTGCAAGCTAATGTAACACATTATTTAATAAGAATGCATCTTGCTGGAGATCCCTCAGCACCAACCAGCCTCAGTGGTAAGCAGTGCACCGAGTATGTTCCTGCTTCGACATTATCCAGTTTCAGACCTTCCACTATTATGATTTCCTGTACCACATCCCAATGTTAGTCCTGCATTCAAACTTCTCCAACACATGGGGATATTAATTTGCTTACCCTGCTTTGGAGAAAAATTATATGTGCGGGAAAAATGTCAGTCCAGGCACCAATGGATAAGTAATCAATTCCTACAGGACATCGCTACTCATCATTAAACTGGAAATTTATGCAGCAATCAGACAAGAATTAGCTCAAGGAAAATGAGAATAGTTTACCAACGAGCTTGATGTCAGTGTTGTCTACCAGCCACTTAGCTCCATCTTCTGTGAACCCGACAAAGCTTGTGTCCATCTGGCTTTTGTACATAAGCTTCCTGCAAATTCAATCCATTTCATGTAATCCTCATGTGTGGTCACAATTCAGTGTAACTTTTTCATTTGTTGATTTTGAGAGAGTGAGACTTTGAAATGAAACTTTTTTGTTTTTTAGTTACAAATTGATTAAGTAAATCAGTTTAGTTTGTAAAATCCTATGATATGTGATGTATTTTATAATATTTAAATCATGGGATCTAAACTGTCATGATCATACTACAACACTATGGTAAAAGGTTGGTTTTCTCTTATAATTCAAGAAAATTCTACTGCTTTATAATGCAATTTTATTAATGAAAAATTGATCTTTCCTTTCTCTGTTTTGTTGCTGAAAAACACTCCAGTTTTCATCTTACTCTTACATATGGTATCAAAGCTTTAAGCTCTTGTGGACTTGAATCATCAAAGTTCAAGAAGTGTTCATCTTTAATCAAATGTTTTGCAGAGCCAAAATAAAGTAGGCAAAAAAAAAAAAAAAAAACTAGTTACAGCCTCATCTTCCTCACTAGTCTCTATTCCCATATTTACAAGAGATAATCAAGTTTAGGAGGTAAAAATGAAGGCTTATGTGAAATCACTTGCATTATGGGCATTTGTAGAAGAAGAAAAAGATCCTCTCCCTCTTGGAAACAACCTCATAGTAAATCAAATCCGGATGTATGAAGAACAAGGAACAAAAAAGGATAAAGCCTTAACAACCCTCCATACAAGTGTTGTAGACCACTTCTTTACAAGTATAATGGCTTTTAAGACACCAAATGAGAACTAGGATTATCTGAAGATAGAGAATGAGGGAAGTGATTATGTCAAGTCAATAAGGTTGATAGCTTTAAAGTGTGAGATGGTAAATATGAAGATGAAGGATATCTAAACAATCAAGGACTATACAACCACAGTCCTTGAAGTGGTTAACTGGATGCGACTCATTGGAACCAAAGTAGAGCAAAGTAGTATCGTGGAAAAGATTTTAATCAACATACTAGAAAAGTTTGAATCCAAAATTTTAGCCATTGAAGAGGCTTAGGATGTCCCAAAATTATTTGTTACTGATTTAATCAGTAAACTCCATGTTCAAGAACAAAGAAAAAGTTGAGAATACATTTCAAGCTAAACTCAACTTTAAACTAGCAACATATTAAAATATCCTCCTTACTCTCATTGTCACAAGTTGAATCATCATGAAAGCAAATATTAGAAGATTGCAGAGTGTAGTAATTACAACAAAATTGGTCATATTAGCAAGTTTTGTAAGTCGACACACTTATAAGTTAAACCATCAGATGATAATCAATAGGCTTCTGTAGCTGATGAAATTGCTTCTAAAGAGCATTTATATATGGCTTAAGTAAATGCTTCAAATTCAGAAAATTGGTTGCTAAATGATAGTTGTAGTAACCATATGACAACAAATTCATCTTTATTTTGCAGAGTTAATCCAATTTTCAAAACAATTGTTTGACTTGGTAATGGAAGCATTCTGAAAGCAACAGGAAAAAGGGACCATCCAAGTTCCTTCTATGGTAAGTGACAAGCATATTAATTATTAGACCCTAGGTTTTGATGTTTGAGTCAGGAAACCTGTTTTGGTACGGGTGTACCATATGGTGGTACGGCCGTACGCGAGCTCGCAGGAAAAGTGTTTATCAGGAAACTTGGTTTGGTACGGGCGTACCAAGTGATGATACGACCGTACCACATTTCCCTCTTATTTTCTAACGGTAAAATTTGAATCCGTACGGGCGTACATGTCTGGTACGGCCGTACGCGGCTTATTAGAAAGATTTTTAAGTCTTTCAAACGGCTATTTTTTAGAAGAACTTTTCATATCTTTCAATTCTAACAGCTAAATTTTGCAGAGCAACATCCTTTGAGCTTAGTTTATCAGTTCCAAGTAAGTTAAACTTGTATTTATGTATTAAGCTTTCAAATACTCTCATTGTTGTTTTCCCACAACCTAGGTATTAGGTTTTGTAATTGTAGGATTAGTGTGTGATTAATCCTTAGGGATTAAGTTTGTATTTGACAGCTTGTGAGGATAGTTATTGTAAAGGTTTGAGTGCAAGCCTTGAAAACACTGGGTTATCGGATTCATTTGTGGAATCCATTGTATAAATTGATTGAGATTTAGTGGAACCCTAAGTTGAGACTTAGGAGAAAGTGGACGTAGGCAAGAGTTTGGCCAAACCACTATAAATCGCACGTGTTGCCTTCCGTAGAGGATTTTCATTAATGATGTTCTGTTGGTACCTGAGCTGGATCAAAATCTACTCAATGTTGGACAGTCGATGAAATATGGTCATATTTTGCTATTTGTTGGAAATTCTTGTGTAATTACAGGGCTTGATGGTGATTTTCTTACAGAGGTACAAATGACTAACAATAGTTTTTTGGTTAATTTTAATTCAATTGTTTCCTTGGCCATAGCATTTGCTGATCAAACATGGCTCATTCACAAATGATATGGTCATGCTAATATAAAGTCACTCAAATTACTGTTCGAGAACAAAATGGTGACTGACATGCTTGCCATCATAAACTACCATAATGTTTGTAAAAGCTATCAAATTAGGAAACTTCATAGAAAACTGTTCCCTACTCATTCAAATTGGAGAGCTGCTGAAAAACTTGGTGTTGATCCTCACTTTTCACCATCGTATAAGTTTGGATCTTTGTTAATTCGGCTAGGATTTAGTCCCCGGTATCGATCCCGATTATGCACATAGACCCCTGTGTCTTCCTCTGTGTGTTCTGGTGCGCAGAACATCTCAGGACTGGTGGGGCCCACCATGGTGCCTGGCGGGACCCGTCATGTATTCTGAATATTCTGTGCATGCAGAACACCTTTCCTTATT